>JAVSCE010005222.1:0-115257 GCA_032199065.1 Smutsia gigantea
ATACTAGGCCATAAAAAAGCCTCAGTAAATTCAGAAGGATTGGAATTGTACCAACCAACTTCTCAGACTACAAAGGTATGAAAATAGAAATAAATTATGCAAAGAAAACAAAAAAGCCCCCAAACAGATGGAGACTTAACAACATACTCCTAAATAATCAATGGATCAATGACCAAATAAAAATAGAGGTCAAGCAATATATGGAGACAAATGAAAATAACAGCTCAACAACCCAGTTTCTTTGGAATGCAGCAAAGGCAGTTCTAAGAAGAAAGAACATAGCAATACAAGCCTATCTCAAGAAAGAAGAATCCCAAAGGAACAGTGTAAACTCACAATTAATGAAACTAGAAAAAGAATAAATGAAGCCCAAAGTCAGTAGAAGGAGGGACAATAATAAAGATCAGAGCATAAATAAATAAAATTGAGAAGAATAAAAAAATAGAAAGAATTAATGAAACTAAGAGCTGGCTCTTGGAGAAAATAAACAAATTAGATACACCTCTAGCCAGACTTACCAAGAGAAAAAGAGAGTGTACACACATAAACAGTGAATACTATGAAAAATTATATACTAACAAATTGGATAACCTAGAAGAAATGGACAACTTTCTAGAAAAATACAACCTTCCAAGACTGACCCAGGAAGAAACAGAAAATCTGAACAGACTAATTACAGTAATGAAATTGAAGTGGTAATCAAAAGCTACCTAAGAACAAAACCCTGGACCAGATGGCCTCCCCACTGAATTTTATCAAATATTTAGTGAAGACCTGATACCCATCCTTCTTAAAGTTTTCCAAAAAGTAGAAGATAAGGGAACACTTCCAAACTCATTCTATAAAGCTAGCATCACTCTAATACCAAAACCAGGCAAAGACACCACAAAAATAGAAAACTACAGACCAATATCCCTGATGAACATAGATGCAAAAATACTCCACAAAATATTAGCAAAACAAATTCAAAAATACATCAAAAAGATCATCCATCATGATCAAGTAGGATTTATTCCAGGGATGCAAGGATGGTACAATACTCGAAACCCAACAACATCATCCACCACATCAACAAAAAGGACAAAAACCACATGATTATCTTGATATATGCTGAAAAAGCATTTGACAAAATTCAACATCTAATCATGATAAAAACTCTCAATAAAATGGGTATAGAGGGCAAGTACCTCAACATAACAAAGGCCACATAAGACAAACCCACAGCCAACATCATATTTAACAGCAAAAAGCTGAAAGCTTTTCCTTTAAGATCGGGAACAAGAAAAGGATGCCCACTCTCCCCACTTTTACTCAACATAGTAGTGGAGGTACTAGCTATGACAATCGGACAACACAAAGAAATAAAAGGCATCCATTTTGGTAAGGAAGAAGTTAAACTGTCACTATTTGCAGATGACAGGATATTGTACATAAAACCCCTAAAAACTGCACTCTAAAACTACTAGAACTAATATCTGAATTCAGCAAAGTTATAGGATACAAAATTAATACACCGAAATCTGTTACATTCCTATATACTAATGATGAACTAGCAGAAAGAGAAATCAGGAAAACAATTCCATTCATAATTGCATCAAAAAGAGTAAAATACCTAGGAATAAACCCAACCAAGGAGGTGAAAGACCTATACCATGAAAACTACAAGACAGTAATGAGAGAAACTAAAGAAGACACCAATAAATGGAAATACATCCCATGCTCATGGATAAAAAGAATTAATATTGCCCAAATGGCCATCCTGCCTAAAGCAATCTACAGATTCAATGCAATACCTATCAAAATACCAATAGCATTTTTCAGTGAACCAGAGAAAATAGTTCTAAAATGAATATGGAACCACAAAAGACTCCCGAGTAGCCAAAGTAATACTGAGAAGGAAGAATAAAGCTGGGGGGATTATGCTCCCTAATTTCAAGCTCTACTACAAAGCCACAGTAATCAAGACAATTGGTACTGGCACAAGAAGAGACCCACCAATCAATGTAATAGAGAGCCCAGATATAAACCCACCCATAAAAGGCCAGTTAATATACGTAAAAGAGCCATGGATATACAATGGGGAGATGACAGGCTCTTCAACAATTGGTGTTGGCAAAACTGGACAGCTACATGCAAGATAATGAAACTGGATTTCTGTCTAACTCCATACACAAAAGTAATCTCAAAGTGGATCAAAGACCTGAATGTAAGTCATGAAACCATAAATCTTAGAAGAAAAAATAGGTAAAACTCTCTTGAATATAAACATGAGCAACTTTTTCATGAACATATCTCCTCGGGCAAGGGAAAGACAAGCAAAAATGAACAAGTGGGACTATAACAAACTAGAAAGCTTCTGTACAACAAAGGACAACATCAATAGGACAAAAAAGCATCCTACAGTATGGGAGAACATATTCATAAATGACATATCTGATAAGGGGTTAACATCCAAAATATGTAAAGAGCTCACACACCTCAACACCCAAAAGGCAAATAACCTGATTAAAAAATGGGCAGAGGATCTGAACAGACACTTCTCCAAAGAAGAAATTCCGATGGCCAACAAGCACATGAAAAGATGTTACACATTTCTAATTATCAAGGAAATGCAAATTAAAACCACAATGTGGTATCACCTCAGTAAGGATGGCCCACATCCAAAAGACAAGGAAGAACAAATGCTGAGAGGATGCAGAGAAAGTGGAACCCTCACACACTGTGGGAATGTAAATTAGTTCAGCCATTGTGGAAAGCAATATGGAGGTTCCTCAAAAAACTAAAAGTAGAAATACCATTTGACCCAGGAGTTCCACTCCTAGGAATTTACCCAAAGAAAACAAGATCACAGATTCAAAAAGACATATGCACCCCTATGTTTTTCGAAGCACTATTTACAATAGCCAAGACATGGAAGCAACCTAGGTGTCCATCAGTAGATGAATGGATAAAGAAGATATGGTACATATACACAATGGAATATTATTCAGGTATAAGAAGAAAATAAATCCTAAATCCTACCATTTGCAACAACATGGATGTAGCTGGAGGGTATTATGCTCATTGAAATAAGCCAGGCAAAGAAAGACAAGTACCAAATGATTTC
The DNA here is from genome assembly GCA_032199065.1 of Smutsia gigantea. NCBI lineage: Eukaryota > Metazoa > Chordata > Mammalia > Pholidota > Manidae > Smutsia > Smutsia gigantea. The sequence continues at coordinate 3,107 of JAVSCE010005222.1, forward strand.
ACTCATTTTTGGAGTATAACAACAAAGCAAAACTGAAGGAACAAAACAGCAGCAGACTTACAGACTCCAAGAAGGGACCAGTGGTTACCAAAGAGTGGGGAGGGTGGGTGGGGAGCGAGGGAGAAGGGGATTAAAGGGTATTATGATTAGCACAAATAATGTAGGTGGGGGTTGGGGAGGGCAGTACAGCACAGAGAAGACAAGTAGTGACTCTATAGCATCTTACTATGCTGATGAACAGTGGCTGCAATGGGGTGTGTTTGGGGGACTTGATAATATGGGTGAATGTAGTAACCACAATGTTGTTCATGTGAAACCTTCATAAGATTGTGTATCAATGATCTCTTAATAAAAAATATAAATAAATAAATAAATATCTCATTTTTCTATTTCATAATCATTTTAAAATGTGAGGCTTACTGTATATAGGACAAAATTTGTCAATGCCCTGCTTGGTAGAAGTTTGGGGGTTAAAGGTAATAGACAATCTTGAAAAGGAGCATTTAACCCAAACCATGATATGGTACATTTCAGTGTACATACAATATAGAATAAACTTCCTCAATGCTTGGGAAGCTGAAGGTCACCTAATTCTTTCCTAATAATTATTTAAAACAAGAATCTTCATGATTTTGTCATTTTATAAAGGTGTCTTAAGTATTCCTTAGAGTGATGAAGTTGGAAATTCCGTTAATTTGCAAAGTGATTCATGATAAAATAATTATTAAAGACATTTTTAACACGATATACAAGCATTTTCATGCACATGTGATTGGCCAGGAAGGCTGGCTAGACCTGTAGATGAGGCTGAGCTGATAACAGGCTGCAGGATAAGAGTGGGAGACGTGATTGTGGCTTCTAGGCTTTCTGACTTCAACCATGGACTTCACTGTGTTTCTCTTGATGTTTCAATGTGTAAAACAGGCTACTTTAAAATATATTCAAAATGTATTTTGAATATATGTCTCTTTTAAAAAAATTAAGAATCACATACCTCACCTTCCACCCCATTATTTTCTGCATTAGCCAGCAGAAGGGGTTGATTAGTGTAAGCAAATTCAGAAATTATCTTTGCTGTTCTTCATGAGAAGAAATAAAGTGGATCACAACACAGAGAAAGGAACTGGGTTGGGTAACATTTTTCAGCTTACCAGTCAAGAGAACTTTACAGAATTGGTTCATGTAGCAGATTGTTTCCAAAGGCTGCATAACTTTAATCAACTATTGTGAAGCAGACACTGTCAGTGTTTTTACTGAGCATAAAAAGATGGCTGCAATGTAAAAGAAGTTTGAGCAGTGGAAGAAGCAAACCAGCCATGGAGACAGTGGGTCATTTGAGACTCTCAATTCATTAAGATGTGATGAAAATAAATTAGCAAAAAATAGAACTCATCAGTCACTTTTAATCTCTCTCTCTCTCTCTCTCTCTCACACACACACACACACACACACACACACACACACACACAGCCACACACACACACGCCACACACACATACGCACGCATGTACATCCTTTTGTAGCTATTCTGAGAAAATACAATACATTGACTACAGTCTAATATAGGTAGCATGTTTAGCTTATGAGAAAATAGGTGCTTGAGGAAACTATCATCGAACTTGATTTGTAAAGGTAGCATTCTGATGCAAAAGTACTGTTTTGACTTGTATCCATAGGCCTATTTTTGCATCTCCTAAAATGCTTGATAAGTCTAGCTATGACACTATCTAGACTCAGAAATTTAGCTTGGGACCAACTTTAACAATTTTCTTTATAGAATGTTAGAAATGAGAGAATTTAGGACATAATCCAACACTCCCCTTCTTTTCCATTTTATATATGCGGAAGGCCCAGAGAACTGGAGAGGTGAGCTCAAGTCAGCACCTTCTTAATTCTGGTTCAGTCCCCGATTTATTAATTATCTTTAAACACGTGCACACACACAAACACACACACACACACACACACACACGAGGGAGGAAGATCAGAGAGAGGGAAAGGAAGAGTGAGAGAGCAGTTTTATAAAGCAGAAACAGGATATTGAAACAATTCAAAATCTTTGCATTTTCTGAGCTGAATATTTGAATCATGATGGTGGAAAGTAGGGAGAAATGGGCATCACCCTGCTTCCTTATCTCTTCCACCTACATTTCCAGCCCGAATGTCAGTTCAAGGGAAATTTAGTCATACTGGCTGCCTTGCTGTGGCTCTCTCCCATGTCTGAATGCCCCAAACCATTTCCCCATCCCTGTGGTTGCTATCCCTTAGGTCGTGTAGATACACATTCTTAATAAGAAGAATCCTTAAAAGGGCATTTGGAAATCCACTGTGTATATTCACTGTGTATATATTCCTGAAAAATTCCAACAATTAGGGTGCAAATCAGTTAACTTAGTTAAATTTCAAGAAATATACAGCTGGTACTGGATGGTCTCTGGAGTTTCTGGAAGTGACTCCCTGGTTCACAATGTACTGGGAGCAGCTCCAAGTACGTACCACCATATGCACTGGGCGGGGAAGACACAGGAACTTGACTTTAGAATAAAAATGATAATAGGCACTTTTCAGATCATGACAGCTTCTCAGTCGTTGAGAATTCCTTCACATGGAAACCATTGTAGCTGCTGTGGATATTTTGACAATAGAACAAATAGAATCAAATTAAAAAAAATCTGACAAAGATACACATTAACTATATGGGTAAGTTGCATGAATGAGTTTTAAAATGTATAATGAACATTTTGAATTATAAATCAAATAACCCAGATTTTTAAAAATCTAACAAATTAGGGATCTCGCATTGTTCATCTACACTATTAGTTTTAATAGCATTTTATCCATGCTTGGATAAGTCTTTAATTGCAGTAATTTGGTTTCAAAATACAGGAGATTTTTTTTTCTTAAACAGGGACAGTAGCAATGAACACCTTTATAAAGATATTTTGTTCTACCTTATTTGTTGATTATAATAGATTATGTAATAATCTATTATATGGGTACTGAAGAGAGACATTTTGCTAACTCTATGGAATACATAGGCAGACCTCATTTTATTGCACTTTGCAGATACTGATTTTTACAAATTGAAGATTTGTGGCAACCCTGCATGGAGCAAGTCTGTCAGCACCATTTTTCCAACAGCATTTCATTTTGTGTCTCTGACACAGTTTGGTAATTCTCACCATATTTCAAACTTTATTATTATATTGGTTATAGTAACCTGTGATGTTACAATTGGTATTCTGGGGCACCACAAACCATGCCCCTGTAAGACTGTGAATTTAATCAATAAATGTTGTATATGTTTTGACCACTCCACCACTGGCTGTTCTCGTTCCCTTTCCTCAGGCCTCCTTATTCCCTGAGAGACAACAATGCCAAAATTAGGTCAGTTAATAACCCTACAATGGCTTCTAAGTGTTCAAGTGAAAGGAAGAGTCACACTTCTCTCATTTTAAATCAAAAGCTATAAATGATTTAGTTTATCAGGAAGGCATGACAAAAGCTGCTATAGGCTGAAGCTAGGACTCTGGCACCAGTTAGCTGAGCTGTGAATGCAAAAGAAAAGTTCTTGAAGGAAATTAAAAATGATACTACAAAGAATGATACACACCAGTGAAAAGAAAGTAAAACAGCTTTATTGATGATATGGAGAAAGTAGAAGATCAAACCAGCCATTTGAAATCCCTTAAGCCAAAGCCTAACCCAGAGAAAGGCCTTAGCTTTCTTAATTCTTTAAAGGCTGAGAGAGGTGAGGAAGCTGCAGAAGAAAACATTGACATTTTCAGAGGTTGATGGATGAAGTTTAAGGAAAGAAGCCATCTCCATAATGGAAAAAATGCAAGGTGAAGCAGCAAGTGCTGGTGTAGAAACTGCAGCTAGTTTTATATCCAGAATGAAGGTGGCTACACTAAACAACAGATTTTCAGCATAGATGAAACAGCCCTCTATTGGAAGAAGATGCCATTAGGACTTTCATATCCAGAGAGAGGAAGCCAATGCCTGGCTTCAAAGGTTCAAGACAGACTGACTCTCTTGTTAGGGGCTAATGCAGCTGGTGACTTTCAGTTGAAGCCAATGCTCATTTACCATTCTGAAAATCTCTTAAGAATGCTGCAAATGCTACTCTGCTTGTGTTGTCTAAGTAAAAAAACAAAGCCTGGATGACACCACATCTGTTGACAGCATGGTTTCCTCAATATTTTAAGCCCACTGTTGAGCCCTACTGCTTAGAAAAAAGATTCATTTCAAAATATTACTGCTCACTGACAATGCATCTGGTCACCCAAGAGCTCTTTTGGAGATGGACAATGAGACTAATGTTTTCATGCCTGCTAACACAACATCCATACTGCAGCCCATGGATCAAGGTATAATTTTTACTTTCAAGACTTATTATTAAGAAATACATTTCATAAGGATATAGCTTCCATAGATAGTGATTCTTCTGATGGATCTGGGCAAAATAAATTGAAAAACATTTTGAAAAGGATTCACCATTCTAGATGCCATTAAGAATATTCATGATTCATGGGAAGAGGTCAAAATATTACCATGAACGGTAGTCTGGAAGAAGTTGATTCCAACCCTCAGTTGATTCCAACAATCGTGAATGACTTTCAGAGGTTCAAAATTTCAGTGGGGGAACTAACTGCAGATGTGGTGAAAATAATAGGAGAACTAAACTTAGAATTGGAGTCTGAAGAGGTGACTGAATGGCTGCAATCTCATGATAAATGAGGAGTTGCTTCTTATGGATGAGTAAGGAAAGTGGTTTCTTGAGATGGAACCTACTCCTGGTGAAGATGCTATGAAGATTGTTGAAATGACAACAAAAATTTAGAATATTAAATAAATACAGTTGATAAAACAGCATCAGAGTTTGAGAGGAATGACTCCAATTTTGACAGAAGTTCTACTGTGGATAAAATGCGAACAAAGAGCATTGCATGCTACAGAGAAATCATCATGAAAGTTAGAGTAAGTCGGTGCAACAACTTCATTGTCGTTTACTTTTCAGAAATTGCTGCACCCACCCCAGTTTAGCAACCAACACCCTGATCAGTCAGCAGCCATCAACATCAAAGCCAGCCCTTCCATCAACCAAAAAAGATTTTGACTCGCTGAAATCTCAGTTAACATTTTAAAGCAAAGTTTCTCTCCCTTTGGAGGTTACATGTGGGGTTTTTTATTAGTAGCTATCACAATAATATTTTCTGATATTCTACAGCACTTTATATAACGCTTAAAGTTGTATAAAGTTTGTGCATTATATTAATTTATACTGAACTGCCCAAACAAAAGCAAAACAAAAGCTGTACTTCATTCTCCCCCTTCATTCATTTAGCTTATGCCCTAAGGGAGCAGGAGATGAGAGAGGTAAATTTGCTCTGCTCTCTTGCGTCCTATGTGGCTCTCTGTGTATAAACCCTCATCTTAGTGAATGTGAGTCTACTGTTCAAATGTGCAGATTTTTCATATGATCTAGGTCTTAAGCCAACTTTTTCTACCTGGTTCTCAAGTAAAGAAACAGATATCCTTTCCAATTCTGGAGGAAATCCAGCTGTATTGCATTGAGAGAATGCATTAGCTCTCTTACAGTATGTGAGGATGACCATGAATTAGAGTTGCCAGATAAAATACTGGACACCCAATTAAATTTGAATTGCAGAATACCAATGAAAACTTTTTTAGTATAAGTTTTTTTGCTAAATTTTGCAACCTTACCATAAATCCTATGCTTTAAGGAACAGTTAAAGGATTTATTTCACAGGTAATTTTGACTTTAACTGATTTTCACTTCATGTACTGATTTTAGAGCCCAATCCTCATGTAAAATGAGACAGTACTGCACAAAATTCCTCCAGTTATTGTCTCTTTTGGGTCTCCAAGATGATCCTCATGGGATTCAAAATCTGTCTTATGCATTTCCACTTTCCAGTGGGAATGTTGATTGATATTCAGAATAATTATGGCCATTTGGAGAGTTAAGAGGTAGAATTTGAATTTATATATGAGTTGTTCATCTGCAAACCCAATATTCTCTCTACTGCAAACTCATTCCTATGTGGTAGTGGATAATAAACTTATGAGTACATTCTAGCTAGATCATAAATACTACATATATATAATATTTAAATGTACTACAGTGTGTATGTGTACACACTGTACTGTGTGTGTGTACAGTAGTAGACCATATAATACTCCCTCTTTGACAACATTGTATCTGAACCTAATGAAAATGTTTGCTTTCCTTCCAGGTCCTAAATATAGGTGATTTGGGACAGTATTGCCTTCTTCTAGAGATTCAACAGGACTATCTGATCACCTTAATATTTCACCATGTAGATTACCACCTACTAAACTGTTTGATGGCATAAAAAAACTGGTGCATGAATTACAGAAAATATGATTTTTTGAAAAGAATAGTCCTTTAAGTGATTAAAGTCTTCTGAGGCACCCTCACCCCTGTACCCATATATATATATACAAGCATATACTCGTGCCTTTTATTGAAGCATATCTCAAAACTTCCTTTCTTGAAGTCACTTTCAGACAGCTTATTCTATTGGATTTAACGGTTTTGATGGTGTCAACCTACTTTTCTTTCATGGTTTGTTTTAATGTCTGGGAGTAGCAGAAGTCACACAGTGACAATATGATACAATAGTTATGTTATTTATTCACTAAAATGTTACAGATGGTTAGTAACACATACCAGGGCATATAATCATGACTGGAGCAGTTTTCAACTTTACCAATTTTCTGGTGTAATTTCCTCCCTCAATCATTTCAGGTCTTCTTGGTGGTAGAGGGGAGTTAATAGTAGTATCAGATTGAATACATTCTGAGTGAATAGCTTTTCAATGTTGAAAATGCCCTGAGCATAATCTTCACAGCATCAGCAATTACTGGCTTCTCAAAGTGCCACATTTTAAACACTGGCATAAACACAACGTGGCTCAACATGGCAGACCACAGTGGGGGAAATCAGGAAGGGTTAATATGCATAAGAAACTGTCTGAAATAGCCCTATCCCTACACATTCCTTAATGAGAAGCTCATTTTCTGGCTTCTTTATCTTTCTCAAGGTCAGTTCATCAGATCCATTTCCAGTTAAATTCTCAGTCCTTTATTCCTAAGACAAATTTCTCTTTTTCATTGAGGATACATGACAATGCAGTTACAGGGTGACTTTAATGAAGAAATCTAAGAAATCTGTGAATAGAAAAACTTTAAGAAAGAGAAGAGAAGTTAGGGGGAAAACAATCAAAGTGGAGGAGGATGTCTGTGAGGAAAATATAGAAACTGGAACTTCTTTTTGATGGTAGAAAATTATGCCTTTCTTTGCTTAAAGGAAACTGTAGGCTTTACAAGCTCCTTGGACATCAAATGCCATTTTGATATTTGATACTTCAATGAAGGAGAAACGTGCTGCTTACAGTTTCTTTGAAATCCACATTTGATAGAAACCTCATCTAAAAATGTTCTCAGCATAAATAAATGTACAGGCACCTGGTTCTGGAAGAACCTGCAAAAGATCAAAACATAACCCTATGGCATCCCAGTTTTCTCCCTCTCTGGTACTGGCATACAGAAGATATTTTGATTTTTTTTATGTAAAGAAAGGAACAGTGGCTAAAAAGAGGCATTGAGCACAGATTCAAGTGAACAGAACCGATAAGGTGGATATGAATATGCTTGAATTAATCACAGTGCTTTAATCAGGGTTTTGTAATCCTAGTTAATTGCATCCACAAAATATAGCACCAAATGATTTTGGTGAGTTGTAAAAGGGAGACTTAGAAATCCCAAATAGGATTCTGTTTTGAACAAGGGTGATGTGAAAAACTGACCAATTGCTGCTGAAGCTGTTGTGTGCCCAAGTGGCTGAATAATCTTGGCAATCAGTAAGATCAATTAAATTATAGACATAAATTAAACTTATAAAGCTACCATATTCAATTTCATTTGTTTTTCTAAGTAATTCCATTCCCAGGAGACACTAGACATCTACCATGACTGAAAATAAATTATCTGTCTTTTCCAACATGGTTTCCAATAACGTAATTCCACTACATAATAATTAGAACAGGTTGGCTCCTATGACATCGAGATATCTATGTACTCAATATGACTGTGGTCCCCAACATCAGAGAGGGAACTCTATGACCACTTTTTCGGAAACATCACTTTGGCATCTCTGACAGGACCAGAAATTTCTTTCATTAATTCTACTCTTGGCTTAGCACATAAATGATTTTTATTTTTCCTTGCATGTCTGATATAGAAGGCTGTATCTTAAACACTGTATTTGTTATTGCCAACAAACCATTTCAATAATCAAAACCAATCTTTCTTTTCCTCAGCAGCATATTCATTCAACTCCACAGCAAACACCCTCTGATAAAAATATGTATCATTAGCATTTTCAAGCTGTTAAGATCTCTGCAACCCCTCCATGCCGATTTGTCTCAACATCTGAGTCCCTAAAAGACAGCTGATTCTGAGAAAAGCCAATTCTTACTGAGGATGTGAAGGTTTTTATCAACAAACAGCTAATCTTTCTGAATCTTCAGATCCTTGAGGCTGATACTAATGGTTTTATAACCTAACTCTCTAATATACTGCTTTGTCTTTCTCTGAGTCTCTGAGAAGACTCCCTATCCAGTTCTCTTGTTTCATAAATTGGATGATGTCAGACTTTGAGGGAGAACAGACAGGTAAGACAGTTAGTTGATGGTGGAGTGGACGTGGGGTGGAATTGCATGGTGGGTGGAGAAAGTAGAAATTATCAGTGAACATGAATTGCCTGAACAAAGGCAATTCTTCTCATGTCTATATTCCCGGATCATTGAGGTTTATCATTCTGAACACACCTACCTGACTTATCTAAAAAATAATCTAAACAGTTTTGTTCACTTTGTTATTTACAGTAACTAGTGCTTTTGTGCACTGTCTTTTAGGGCCAGGACACTGGCAGATAAGTTTTGTTGGTTGCTTGTATTGAACAAGTTACTCAACATGTTTGGCTGTATTACATTGACTCATTCATTGGTCTGTAAGATGTTAGGCTCTGTGCTATAGCAGATGTCTAGTTTCCTCCCAATCAATAATCCTTTGTGCTAAAAAATAGAGCAAATTCTAGGCTAATCATGAAATGGGCAGCTTATTTCCTCAGTCACCCATCTGCTTGCTCTTACCTCTGCAATAGTTTTTTTTTTTTTCTCATCCCTCTTCTAAACAATTAAGAATCTCTCACTGTGATGCCCAACAGTTTATGAAAAAATTCTATGAGGGATTTTTCTTTTAAGTGGCAGGGAGTGGTTAACAGGTTAATCTCTCTATACCTCAGTTTCCTCATCTGTAAAATCATACCTAAGGTATCTCTTCACAGATAAGTCATAAAATCAAAATAAAGTCTTTTTCATAATAAATAAAAAGAACAGAGAAAGATGGTGGCATGAGAGGTGAGAGGCTTCCTCATAAAACTGCAAATAATATGAAAATATAATTAATACAACTACTCCTGAAAGAGCAACAAAAAAGAGGACTGCGCCAGACTGCATACATCTGTAGAGAAGAGCAGACCTCACGGAACAGGGTAACACACCAAAGCTGTGGTCCAGTGGGACCCAAGCCCTTCCTCCACCACAGCTCACTGGTGGGAGGAAGAGAAACTGAGCAGGGAGGGAGTGGAGGCCTGGGACTGAATACCTAACTCTGGAAATCTGCTCTGGGAGCACAAACCTACATTTCAGGGTGCTTGCTTGGTACTCTCGTGAGTAGGCTGTTGGAAAGCTGAGAGGCAGAATTCTTGAAGAGACTGAGATTCCAGCCACTTGTGGAAAGCAGGGATCCATATTGGGCTGCTCTGGGAGTAAAGAAAGGCGGGCAGTTGGAGTGACTTACTAACAAGGTAGCCCTTAGCAAGAGGGCTGCAAAACGGGCAAGGGTTACACAGAGCTTACTGCTCAGGAAAGAGGACAGGTAGACAAAATTGTCTGGGTGCACTCTGCCCAGCAGGTTGGGAGCTTTCATGATGTTCAGGTGCTCCAGCTCCCTGGCAGGCTACAGAGCTCCAAGGACCTGCTCTATGATATACAGCCTATTGCACCTTTCTCCAGGCCAGCCCCACCTGGCTTGCAAACTGGCAAACCCTACCCAGGCATTAGGCCAGCCAGAGGGAAAATCTGTCCACAGCAACTACAAACGCAAAGCATAGAGGCTTATACCTGTGTGTTTGGACCACTGGTTCAGGCAGTGGAGTCAGGCATAGAAGTCGGGAGGCAGGAAATAGCTCTTTCCTCCTCCCAGGGACCAATACCACTCCCCTGCGACCCCAGACATTGCATCAGGGGCTGAGCAGCTCCAGAAAGTAGAGCTTCTGGGCACTAGAGGACACCATATACAAATATGAAACACCAGGGGAACCTGGTTCAAAGTAGAATTATTAATACAACTCCTGAGAAAGATTTAAATGACACAGACCTCATGAATCTTCCTGAAAGGGAGTTCAAAATAAAAATTATTAACATGCTCATGGAAGTACAGAAAGATATTCAAGAACTCAGGAATGAATTCCAGTCAGATATCCAATCGTTGAAAAGCACAATGGAGCGTATTAAAAGCAGATTAGATATGGTGGAGGAGATGATAAATGAAATAGAAACTAGAGAAGAGGAATACAAAGAAGCTGAGGCACAGAGAGAAAACAGGACTCCTAAAAATGAAAGAATATTGAGAGAACTGTGTGACCAATCCAAACGAAGCAATATTCACATAAGGGTACCAGAAGAAGAAGAGATAGAAAAGGGGATAGAAACTGTCTTTGAGGAGGTAATTGCTAAAAACTTCCCCAAATGGGGAAGGAGATAGTCTCTCAGGCCATGGAGATGCACAGATTTCCCAACACAAGGGATCTAGGGAAGAAAACACCAAGACTTATAGTAATTAAAATGGCAAAGATCAAGGATAAGGACAGACTATTAAAAGCAGCCAGAGAGAGAAAAAAGATCACATACAAAGAAAAGCCCATCAGGCTATCATCAGACTTCTTAGCAGAAACCTTACAGGCCAGAAGGCAGTGGTATGATGTATTTAACACAATGAAGCAGAAGGGCCTCAAACCAAGATTACTTTATCTGGGAAGATTACCATTTAAATTTGAAGGAGGGATTAACCAATTTCCAGATAAGCAAAAGCTGAGAGAATTTACCTCCCACAAATCATCTCTACAGTGTACTTTAGAGGTACTGCTATAGATGGAAGTGTTTCTAAGGTTTAATAGCTGTCACCAGAGGTAATAAAACCACAGTAAACAAAGTAGAACAGCTAATTACTAAGCAAATGCAAAATTAAATTAACTATCCCCTAAGTCAATCAAGGGATAGACAAAGAGTACAGAATATGATACCTAATATATAAAGAATGGAGGAGGAAGAAGGAGGAGGAGAAAAAAAAAAGAACCTTAAGATTGTGTTTGTAATAGCATATTAGGTGAATTAAGTTAGACTCTTAGATAGTAAGGAAGTTAACCTTGAACTTTTGGTAACCACGAATCAAAAGCCTGCAATGGCAATAAGTACATACCTATCAATAATCACCCTAAATGTGAATGGTATGAATTTACCAATAAAAAGACATAGAGTCACTGAATGAGTAAAAAAAAACAAGACCCATCTATAAGCTGCCTACAAGAGACTCACTTTAAACCCAAAGACATACACAGACTAAAAGTGAAGGGATGGAAAAAGATATTTTATGCAACTAATAGGGAGAAAAAAGCAGGAGTTGTAATGCTTGCATCAGACTAAATAGACTTCAATACAAAGAAAGTCGTAAGAGACAAAGAAGGACATTATATATGAAAAAAGGGTCTATCCAACAAGAAGATATAACCATTATAAATATCAATGTGCCCAACACAGGAGCACCTACATATGTGAAACAAATAATAACAGAATTAAAAGGAGAAATAGAATGCAATGCATTCATTCTAGGAGACTACAATACTCCACTCACTCTGAAGGACAGATCAGCCAGATAGAAAGTAAGTAAGGACACAGAGGAACTGAACAACACACTAGAACAGATGGACCTAACAGACATCTACACAACTCTACACCCAAAAGCAGCAAAATACACATTCTTCTAAAGTACACATGGAATATTTTCAAGAATAGATCACATACTAGGCCACAAAAAGAGCCTCGGTAAATTCAAAAAGTTTGAAATTGTACCAGCAGTTTCTCAGACCACAAATGTATAAAAACTAGATATAAATTATGCAAAGAAAATGAAAAATCCCACAAACACGTGGAGTCTTCACAACATGCTCCAAAATAACCAATGGATCAATGACCAAATAAAAACAGAGATCAAGCAATACATGGAGACAAATGACAACAATAATTCAACACCACAAAACCTGTGGGATGCAGTGAAGGCCGTGCTAAAAGGAAAGTATATTGCAATACAGGTCTACCTCAGGAAAGAAGAACAATCCCATATGAGCAGGCTAAACTCACAATTAATGAAACTAGAGAAAGAAGAACATATGAGGCCCAAAGTCAGTAGAAGGAGGGACATAATAAAGGTTAGAGCAGAAATAAATAAAACTGAGAAGAACAAAACAATAGAAAGAATCAATGAAAGCCAGACCTGGTTCTTAGAGAAAATTTAAAAAATACATAAGTTTCTAGCCAGACTTATCAAGAAAAAAGAGAGTCTACTCACATAAACAGAATCAAAAATGAGAAAGGAAAAATCACTACGGATACCACAGAACTACAAAGAATTATTAGAGAATACAATGAAAAATTATATGCTAACAAACTGGATAACCTAGAAGAAATGGACAACTTTCTAGAAAAATACAACCTTCCAAGGATGACCCAGAAAGAAACAGAAAATCTCAACAGACCAATTACCAGCAATGAAATTGAACTGGTAATCAAAAACCTACCTAAGAACAAAACGCCTGGACCAGATGCCTTCACCGCTGAATTTTATCAAACATTTAGTGAAGACTTAATACCCAACCTCCTTAACGTTTTCCAAAGAGTAGAAGAGGGAATACTTCCAAACTTATTCTATGTGGCCAGCATCACTCTAATACCAAAACCAGGGAAAGACACCACAAAAAAAGAAAATCACAGACCAATATCCCTGATGAACATAGACAGAAAAATACTCAACAAAATATAAGCAAACTGAATTCAAAAATACATCAAAAAGATCATCCATCATGATCAAGTAGAATTTATTCCAGGGATGCAAGGATGGTACAACATTCGAAAATCCACCAACATCATCCACAACATCAACAAAAAGAAGGACAAAAACCACATGATCATCTCCATAGATGCTGAATAAGCATCTGTCAAAATTCAGAATCCATTCATGATAAAAACTCTCAACAAAATGGGTATAAAGGGCACGTACCTCAGCATAATAAAGGTCATATATGACAAACCCACAGCCAACATCACACTTAACAGCGAGAAGCTGAAAGCTTTTCCTTTGAGACTGGGGACAAGAAAAGGATGCCCACTCTCCCCACTTCTATTCAACATACTTCTGGAGGTCCTAGCTACAGAAATCATACAACACAAAGAAATAAAAGGCATCCAGATTGGCAAGGAAGAAGTTAAACTGTCCCTGTTTGCAGATGACATTGTACTGTACAAAAAACCCCTAAAGAATCCACTCCAAAACTACTACATCTAATATCTGAATTCAGCAAAGTTGTAGGATACAAAATTAAATCCCAGAAATCTGTGGCATTCCTATACACTAACAATGAACTAGCAGAGAGAGAAATCAGGGAAACAAATCCTTTCACAGTTGCATCAAAAAGAATAAAATACCTACGAATAAACCTAACCAAGGAAGTGAAAGACCTATACTTTGAAAACTACAAGACACTCATGAGAAAAATTAAAGAAGATACCAATAAATGGAAACACATCCCATGCTCATGGATAAGAAGAATTAATATTCTCAAAATGGCCATCATGCCTAAAGCAATCTACAGATTCAATGCAATTCCTATCAAAATACTAACAGCATTCTTCATTGAACTAGAGAAAATCATTCTAAAATTCATATGGAACCACAAAAGACCCCGAATAGCCAAAGCAATCCTGAGAAGGAAGAATAAAGCTGGGGAAATTATGCTCCTCAACTTCAAGCTCTACTACAAAGCCACAGTAATCAAGACAATTTGGTACTGACACCAGAACAGACCCATAGACCAATGGAACAGATTAGAGAGCCCTAATATAAACCCAACCATATATGGTCAATTAATATATGATAATAAAGGAGCCATGGACATACAATAGGGAAATGACAGCCTCTTCAACAGCTGGTGTTGGCAACACTGGACAGCTACATGGAAGAGACTGAAACTGGATTATTGTTTAACCCCATATACGCAAGTAAACTCGAAATGGATCAAGGACCTGAATGTAAGTCATGAAAGCATAAAACTGTTAGAAGGCAGCATAGGCAAAAATCTCCTGAATATAAGCATGAGCAACTTCTTCCTGAATGCATCTCCTCGAGCAAGGGAAACAAAAGCAAAAATGAACTCATGGGAGTACATCAAACTAAAAAGTTTCTGTATGGCATACGACACCATCAACAGAACAAAAAGGCATCCTACAGTATGAGAGAATATATTTGTAAATGACATATCCAACAAGGGGTTAACATTCAAAATATACAAAGAACTTACATGCCTCAACACCCAAAAAACAAAAAATTGAATTAAAAAATGGGCAGAGGATATGAAGAGACAGTTCTCCAAATAAGAAATTCAGATGGCCAATAGACACATGAAAAGATGCTCCAAATCACTAATCATCAGAGAAATGCAAATTAAAACCACAATGAGATATCACCTCATACCGGTAAGGATGGCCAGCATAGAAAAGACTAAGAACAACAAATGCTGGCGAGGATGTGGAGAATGGGGAACCCTCCTACAACTGCTGGTGGGAATGTAAGCTAGTTCAACCATTGTGGAAACAATATGGAGGTTCCTCAGAAAACTAAAAATAGAAATACCATTTAACCCAGGAATCCCATTCCTTGGATTTAGCCAAAGAATAACACTTCCCAGATTCAAAAAGACGTATGCACTCCTATGTTTATCGCAGCATTTTTTACAATAGCCAAGATATGGAAGCAACCTAAGTGTCCATCAGTAGATGAATGGATAAAGAAGAGGTGGTACATATACACAATTAAATACTATTCAGCCTTAAGAGAGAAAGAAATCCTCCATTTGCAACAGCATGAATGGCGCTGGAGGATATTATGCTCAGTGAAATAAGCCAGGCAGAGAAAGACAAGTGCCAAATGATTTCCCTCATTTGTGGAGTATAATGAAGCAAAACTGAAGGAACGAAATAGCAGCAGACTCTGAGACTCCAAGAAGGAACTAGTGGTTACCAAAGGGGACGGCGGGGGGGGGGGGGGGGGGGGGGGGGGGAGGGAAAGGGGATTGAGGGGTATTATGTTTAGTACACATGGTATGGGGGGTCACAGGGAAAACAGTGTAGCCCAGAGAAGGCAAACAGTGAATCTGTGGCATCTTACTACACTGATGGGCAGTGACTACATTGGGGTATGGGTGGGGACTGTATAGTATGGATAAATGTAGTAGCCACATTGTTTTTTCATGTGAAACTTTCATAAGAGTGTATATTAATAATACCTTAATAAAAAAATTTTTTTAAATGAACAGACCAAATCAACTTCTTCTTTTTCATTTCATTCACTTATGATGATATTATTAGCATTAATAGGTAACATCATGGTGTGAGGTAGATTATTTTCATGGTTGCAGGAATTCTTCCCCTGTTTTTCAATATGACTTTGAAACTAGTCCACTACATCAAGAGGTAGAGTCTAGTTTTCCCGAACATTACATAGCTTGCTTTGACCAAAAAAATGTGGCAGATGAGTTTCAATGCTGGATCAGATAAAGCCATGCAGGCTTTTTTCATCCTCTTGGGATGATGTCCTGAGATCATTATGCCATGATAAAGGCTGGGAGGAGGACCACATGGAAAAATAGGGCAAGAGGTTGCAGCTATTCCAGCGGAGTCCAGCACTCAGCTGATTCTCCAGCAGAATACCTTCATGAGTGAGCCCACGTAAGACTGGCCAAAGGACTGTTTTACATAGTCCCAGAATTGTGGGAAATATTAAATTAGTTTCCTTTTTTAGCCATGAAGCTTTGGGATAATTTGTTTTGCAGCAATAGATAACTGATAGAATTATTGAGGGAAGCATTAACAGTGAACAACACAGAAGATTGGTATTCATAGATCTGTATTTTAATCTCAAAGATTTGAAAAATTTTACTATAATTGAGAGACATCTCAAGTGTTTTTCCCTAATGCTACATAAAGGGATGGTACATAATAACAGCATGAGCTTAATAATTTGCTGGGGTTTTCCTGTGATGTTTGGTAGGAAATGTGCTGTTGTTAATAGTGAAATTTTTGAATGCTTACTATATAACAGGCATAAATATGTTTACAAGTCTTAACTCATTAAGTATGCACGAACCCTATGTGATATATACTATTATGGCTCCCACTTTGCCTGAAAGGACCTTGCACACTGAGAGGATGATAGCTTTGCCTGAGGACATGTAGATAGTAAGTACTAGAGCTGGAATTCCAACTCAAGCATTCTGTCACCAATGTCTACACCTTTAACTTCTGCATGCTGTTGGGAAAGACAGCTATTGTAATTATGTACAATTTCTCCCACCTAAAGTCCTTAGCTAACTTGAGGAAGCTTAGTTTTGGTTCTTTTTTTTATGTGACAAATGGTAGAATATTTTTATTAAGGTATCATTGATATAAAATCTTATGAAGGTTTCACATGAACAACATTGTGGTTACTACACTCCCCCCTATTATCAAGTCCCACCACATACCCCATTACAGTCACTGTCCATCAATGTAGTAAGATGCTATAGAGTTACTACTTGTCTTCTCTGTGCTATACTGCCTTCCCCATGACCCCCCTACATTATGTATGCTAATCATAATACCCCTCAATCCCCTTCTCCCTCCCTTCCTGCCCGCCCTCCCCAACCCCTTTCCATTTGGTAACCGCTAGTCCCTTCTTGGAGTCTGTGAGTCTGCTGCTGTTTTGTTCCTTCAGTTTTGCTTTGTTGTTATACTCCACAAATGAGTGAAATCATTTCATACTTATCTTTCTCTGCCTGGCTTATTTCACTGAGCATAATAACCTCCAGCTACATCCAGGTTGTTGCAAATGGTAGGATTTGTTTTCTTCTTATGCATGAATAATATTCCATGTGTATATGTACCACATCTTTATCCATTCATCTATTAATGGACACCTAGGTTGCTTCCATATCTTGACTATTGTAAATAGTGCTGTGATAAACATAGGGGTGCATATGTCTTTTTGATTCTGTGATCTTGTTTTCTTTGGGTAAATTCCCAGGAGTGGAACTGCTGAGTCAAATGGTATTTATAGTTTTTTGAGGAACCTCCATATTGCTTTCCACAATGGCTGAACTAATCTACATTCCCACCAGCCGTGTAGGAGGGTTCCCCTTTCTCCACATCCTTGCCAGCATTTGTTGTTCCTTGTCTTTTGGATGTTGGCCATCCTAACTGTTGTGAGGTGATATCTCATTGTGGTTTTAATTTGCATTTCCCTGATGACTAGTGATGTGGAGCATCTTTTCATGTGCCTGTTGGCCATCTGAATTTCTTCTTTGGAGAAGGGTCTGTTCAGATCCTCTGCCCATTTTTTAATCAGGTTATTTGCTTTTTGGCTGTTGAGTTGTGTGACCTCTTTATATATTTTGGATGTTAACTCCTTATTGGACATGTCATTTATGAATATATTCTCCCACACTGTAGGATGCCTTTTTATTCTGCTGATGTCCTTTGCTGCACAGCAGCTTTTTAGTTTGATGTAGTCCTGTTTGCTCATTTTTGCTTTTGTTTCCCTTGCCTGAGGAGATGCATTCAGGAAGAAGTTGCTCTTGTTTATATTCAAGAGCTTTTTGCCTATGTTTTCTTCTAAGAGTTTTATGGTTTCATGAGTTACAGTCAAGTCTTTTATCCATTTTGAGATTACTTTTGTGTATGGAGTTAGACAGTAATACAGTTTCATTCTACATGTAGCTGTCCAGTTTTGCCAATACCAGTTGTTGAAGAGGCTGTCATTTCTCCACTGTATATCCATGGATCATTTATCGTATATTAATTGACCATATATGTGTGGGTTTACACCTGGACTCTCTATTGTATCCCATTGATCTCTGGGTCTGTTCCTGTGCCAGTACCAAATTGTCTTGATTACTATGGTTCTGTCCTAGTGCTTGAAGTTGGGGAGTGTAATGCCCCCGGAGGAAGGTTAGTTTTTATTACAAAGTATGGGATAAGAGATATGGCAGATTAGACCAGTAAATCTTTTAACATTCCCACTGAATTTTCCTAAAGATTAACATAGAGATTTTTAGGATTTTAAACATCACTCAGACTTTCCCTTGATGCGTTAAGTACAGCACAAATTATATTTATTTAAAACAGACAAATTGTGCTGGACATGCATTTATACCAGAGATCAAATTCATTCAATTTGTTTTAAATAGAGAGTAATATTAAGTGCATTTATTTTGCTCACTCATACTTGGCAAACCTTTAAACTATATACACTCTTTACCTACATTGTAATTTATTGATTCATTTGATTAGAACACATTACTCAACTTCTATCTTAAAGTGTGAGTTTTATCGGAATTCAACTTCCCTGCCTTTGTTATTTTCTTTTCTACAAATACTTTTAGCTCCTGAAGAGAGAAACCACCCCAGCGAGGCTGATGATTTCCTGGCATCAACCTGAAGGCTCATATTAAATATAGCCCTTACTAGGGAAAAATATAATCTACTGCCTCATAATCTTGAGAATTGAGGATCAGGAACATTGAGTATGTGAGTATGATCCTTAGGTAATTCTGAATATTAGCCAAGTATAGCACACCTGAGCTGGCACTGGTTTTACCAAAGAATCTTTGAACACCACCTTACCTAGGCACCCCCTCTGATTCTCTGAGTTTGTGGAGTTGCTAGGAAAAATTATTATTTTTTTTATATATAATGATGGAGTTAAAAAGGAAGTTTGAATATTGGTCAATGAGCATATAATCACATATTAACATGCTAATAAATTTACACATGTCAAAAAATGAATACTTAATAACAGCTTAAATGTTTACTTTCCTCATGAGACTCTGACTTTCAAATAGTAATTAATGGAATTGACTGAAATTCCACATAAGAAAGGGAGAAAAATGATATTTGCAAACTCCTTGGCCTGTAATATCATATCCCATAGGTAGTCACTTTTTATCTATTTCTAAAACTAGTCTTTCTCCCATGCATAGTAGGCATTAAATGGGTGAAAGATAAACCTTCAGAAAAAGGTGAGACATTTATTAATATAATAATAAAAATATTATATGCCATTAATTCTGAGTAGAACTGTGGGTAAAATTGCAATATTTCCAGAATCTCTCTCCTGGCCTTAGTGCATCTCCTTATCAGTAGGTGTTTCCAAGGGGTGGAGAGGAGTAGTCAATCTCCATACCAATGGGTGATTACAAGGGGGAGTGAGGGCATATCTGGACCAGAGAGGTTGGGTGGGGTCCCTTTTTTGTGGCTAGGTTGTGAGAGGCACGGGTGAGCAAAAGTGGATGACTGCCTGTAAGCAATAAGTGAGTTTCTCCCAGTTTATTTGTCACTTTGCCCCAGGCTGGGAACATATTTTACCCCTGGCATTATAGGAACCATGAAGACAGTTTAGAAATCTGTAAGTTAGTGATTGCTCTAAATCATTTTCTTATTCTACACCTTTCAGACTGTTCAGTTTTTCAGTATGAATAAAGTAATTTTCACTGACACAATATTTTGAGAATTACAAATATTACTTAGGGACAGATAATTTTATTTTTGCCTTTCTAATGATTGCAAGTGCCTAACTGATTGGATGTTATATACTTTATTTATTGTCATTACCATCCTAAATTAAAAATGGAAAACTCTTAAGGGAATCAATCATTTTAATATGTTAGCTCACACTTCAGTAGCTGTTTAATAATATTGATGAAGCCAAGTTTATAGACTCGACCTGCCATTTTTATATCAATTCCAAAAACATGGGTGTTCTTTCTTTCATTATTTTTTGCCTATGGCCAGGTAAGTTTACAAAATATGCCAATGGTTGTATAGGAACAGATCAGTGGTCGCAAGGATGGAATCTGTTACTAAAATGAGTTAGTGCATTTATTGAGCACTTACTATGCCCCTGGCATGATGGTAATTACTTTACATGCACTCTCTCATTTAATCTTTAAAACAAGTTATGAGGTTCTGTTACTTTCTCTATTTTACTGATAAAGTAGTGGCTGCTTAGAGATATTAAGTAATTTGGCCAGGAACATTTAACTAGCATAGAATTCTATCCCAGGTCTGCATGACTCAGGAATTAAAATTGTCATTCTATATAGACTCCACAAGCATTAGACAGGGTCTTTATTATGACATACAGGGTATGTATGTGTGTGTGTATGTATTCCACGTTGACTGGTACATTGTGTTGTTTAATAATATATAGCTAGGATCAGGAATAAAGTTGACACTTAATAAATATTTGTTTAATGGGTAAATAAATGCATGCACAAACAAAAGTCTAATGACCTGCATGTGAAATAGAATTAATCTTATTGTTCTTCACAATACCAGATCACCTCTCAGGATGCTGTTAAGTGGTTTCTTTCCTTGGGTATTTGGCTGGAAAGACTGCTAGGATGACTTCAGTCTAATAATTTGACATTCTAGGAAGTACTGTTTACTAGTTATAGAGAAATAGCCCCAAACTGGAAACGAACTGATTTTTCCACCTACAGATGGAGAGAGTCCAAGTGGAACAGTGCTTGAAAATAACCTGAAGACAGTGTATCCTTTGCTCCATCCTCTCACTAGGTCATAGAGAAACATGTTGAGAGTGCTGACTTTGAAGAGTTCCCAAGATGGCTTCTCAGATGACCTTTAGGTCTCCGAGCCTGTCGTTCTGAAAGGCTTAAGTACCACAGAGAGCAAAGGGAGAAGGCGAAATGTCCTTCCTGGACTGGGGCATTGTTTTGAGAAGGGCTGATGCAGACTGTTCTGCTTCAGAGGGAAGGAGCCTGAGCTCCTGGCTTTGCCTGATTTACAGATCCTGTAACTAATTAATCTTTTAGAACTCTGTCAAATGTCCCAAACTGAAGAAAATAAGAATAATTTCTACATACGTGACAAGAAAATCAGTGAAAGAAAATCTGGAATTCATGTGTCAGTGCATACAGAAACATGAATAGTGTCTGCTAATAATAGATCAGTTTTTTTCTAATGCATAGTAGGGGGAAAATTAAATCAGTTGCCCACTTACGCACACTGCATAACTCTCACTGCTTAGACTCTTTAGCACTGAATTCTGGGCCTTCTATTTAGCACCAGCTTCATCTCCCATTACTGACCTGCACGAATTCTCTGCTCCAGACACAATGACTTATTAGCCTCTATTCTAAAATGAGCTTCAAGGTACAACATTAAGATCTAGCATTTATCAAGCACATACTATGTGCTACATATTCTGCTAAATGCTTTTCTGTAAATATCTCATTTAACCTCATGACTCTATGAGGGAAATACCATTTTACAGATATTCTAAGGTATACAGAGGATAAGCAAACTGTCCAAGGTCACACAGCTGTTGGTGAACTGGAATTTGAGCTTAACCGGTTTAACTCCCCATTGCCTTAACCATTAACTCTCTTATAGAAACAAAATGGTCTAGACCTTTAGTTTTATCCCGTGGCTTATTTTATTGAGGTCATAGAATTTCCTCCTCTTCCTCAAGAAGTTGGAAGACACACAGATATCATGAGAATTTGGTTCTTTTAGTCTTTCAACTAAAAGAGTACCTCCTATGTGTAGGCACTGAAGATACAGTAGTAAAGAAAACAGAACTTACATTCTTATATAGAACATATTCTAGTACATTCTGGATTCCCATATTTTATCGAAAGGGACATAAGTCAGTCTGGGTGATATAAAAAACTTAATGCCTAGCAAGGGACAAGCAGGCATATAACTAACTTTGCTCTCTCTTGGAGGCTGATCACTCAGACAAAAGGACATGTAGTTTCTGGAGGTGAAAATGAAGTCTACTAACCAAGAGATGTGAAAGTTTCATATTATAGGGCGATGCCATGAAGTGTGACAGAAAGTGGGTCAGGAGGTGGCTGTGGTGTATTAAAGAGCATGTATCCAGTCTGTGACGGCAGGCCCTTCTCAACTCTCACGGGCTGTTGCTATATTTAAGTGTGGAGCAGTGTTATAAAACTAACAATTTTTCAAGAGAAGGCAGAAATCTCATTTTATTTGAGGGGGGATATATTCAATTTTGTAAATTTTGGAAAGTTGATTCAAAGTAAAAACAATTACAAAAAAAAAATACCTCAAAACTCTACCCAGTAAAAAAATATCTATTTGAAGGCTGAATAGTATTTCAAAATACTGCATGGTTTCACTTATATGAGGTTTCCAACTAGAATCAGAGAGTAGAATGGTGATTGCCAAGGGCTAAGGGGAAGGGAAATAGGGGGTTACTAATCAACAGGTACAAAGAGGAACACGTTCTAGAGATCTGTGGTTCAATATTTTCTCTATAGCTAACAATATTGTTTTGTACACTTAGATGTTTGTTAAGAGGGTATATCTCATAGCATGTATTCTTCCCACAATTAAAAACCCCCCACACATCTGTTAGTGTATATCTATATGCTGTCATTTGTACCCTCCCATGTATGTGTGAGAGTGTGTGTGTCTGCATGTGATGAGGTGGAACAATTAGAAATCCAGTGGTTAGCACTGTGATTGCAGCGGAGGAACACATCACTAGAGGCCTCTATTCCAAATCTAGTAGAGAATAGCATGAAGGAGGCCTGAAACCTTGCAAAGGATCCTGGAAAGGAAACGAGGAATTTAATAACTAACTGTGGGAATTACAAGAAGAATTTGACAAAAGAGTCAGGAGCAATGTCAGTGTCAGTATGTACCTTCCTGTAAAAACATTACATAAAATTTATTTCAACCAATGCCACTTCCCTTCAGGCTCTTTGCAGCTTGCTGTGACATGGCGAATGGTCAGGTCATTTCTCCTTTGTCCTGGAGCTTTGGCAGGGGAAGCTTTTCCTCTGAAGCTTCAGAGATAGGGATAAAGAAAGTCTAAGCTTTTTGGAGGAGTTTCTTGCCAAGGAGATAAAGTTCTATCCCACTTGTCAATTGGTCCTCTTGCAGGATCTGGACATTGCTATTCTATAGGCAATGTTTATTGACTGACTGATTAATTGTGGTAAGAACACCTAACTTGAGACCTACACTACGAATTTTTAAGTGCACTCCTGTTGACTACAGGTACTTTGTTGTAGGGCACATTTCTAAAACTAGCTCATCTTGCATAATTGAGAGTCTGTACCAATTAAACAATTAACTCCTCCAACCTCCTGCCCCTGGTAAACACTTGTTCTACTTTCTGAGTCTAAGAGTTTGACTGGTTTATATGCCTTATGTAAGTGGAATCATGCAGTATTTTTCCTTCTGTAACTGCCTTATTTCACTAAGCATAATTTTCTCCAGGTTCTTCCATGTTGTCACAAATCTGTACACATGTTTTGATTCACTTACCCCCTTAGACAGGCCATGGATGAATCTGAATCTAAATCTAGATATGAATCTAGAAGATTCATGTTCTAGAATCATTTAGCAGAACAGTTTATCCAGAAATAGAAGGAAAAAATATTATCCAATGACTGAATAAGTTGTGAGTACAAAGAAAAACTGAGGAAAGTCAATTCTTCTGCGGCATTTTTAAACTTTTGATAGAGGTAGATTCCCCAATAATATGGGAAGGAATAAAAACGTTTAGCTATATGTCTGGTACATGGTAAGCATCCAATAAAGGTCCTTGATTTTTATCATGACTTAATTCAAGAAATATTTTGTACCTTATTACAATTGTAGTTAGCATAAGCTTTTGTTCATTTAACTGAGAAATGTATTCTTATAAAAACTTCAGAAATTGTCCCAAAGTTATGTGCACACTTGGCTGAAAAAAAAAGGATTTGTTCAAAACTGTTATTTCCTTGGCAAAAAAATACTAATGTTCTCAAGCAGCAAGATCACTGACCAATGTCAGCTGAAATACATCTAGGAATCAAGTTCATCCAGAGTCTTAACAGATTTCTTGGCAGTTTGTAAATTTCAGTACTTCTGGGCTCTTGGATTTATTACTGCAGGTATATGGATTTGGATAGGAAAAATTAGTCAGTTGTATTTAAAGGTACAGAAAGTCACATTTAACATCAGCCCAGTTGTTCCTGCAAACACCCAGCTGATATAGACTTCTTTCCTTTACATTATGTCATTTTTAAGATTTTCTGAGTGGTCTCAGGTGTATGATCTCATCCACACCTTATAATATAATCTCAGTGTGAAAATCAGGGAACTGACTTTGTAGGTTCAACAGATTTGCCTTGGGTCACATGTGGCAGAGCTAAACCTTGAATTCTTGACTTCAGATTCTAGAGTCAGGATTATTCTCAGCGCCCCAGGCTGTTGTGAGACCTAATTTATCTCTTCATCAGTGAGGTGCTGCCTTTTGCTTGTCATCATATGTAGAGCCATAGTCCTTAGCGCAATGAAAATCACTTTAAAATGTATTAATGTGCTTTTAAATACTATGTACAGACTTGGATCATTTTTCTATCACCTAGAAGCTAAGTGATGAAAATGTAAAAGCCCACAAGGGCTTGGATAAGACTCCATCCAGTATATTTATCGATTATAATTTAGCTTGGATGTACATCATTCCCCAGTCATCTAATCAATAAAAAGTGATTTAAATAACTGATTAAATGATAAACATGTTAGAATTTTCAACCTTTTCATTGACGGTCTAGATTGAGTGTTTGGCTTAGTCACAGTGTAGCAATCAGTAAAATGCTCATGAAATTCTAACAGAAAATGTATGCAATGACAGATTTGTTTGGCCAAGAGGAAATCATAAAATTTAGGACAGCACATTAAGGAAATGTTTAAGAGCCTGGACTCTGGAGTCAGGGAGACCTGGGTTTGAGTCTTGACTTAGCTCTGCCACTTACTAGCTATGTGTCTTTAGGCAAATTGCTTAACATCTCTAAACCTTAGTGTCTACCTAACAAATACAGATAAAAATTTCCCCTACCTTCAGTGTTTATCACGGGGATTAAATGAGTCAATTCAAGTAAAGGTATTTCAGCATTAGCTAGTACATCAAAATTTTAGGGATAAATATTAACTACCTTTCTGGTTATTATTTATTTAGTCCCTAGCTTAAGTTCCCTCATTAGTTTCTTAAACCACACAAAGTGGTTAAGAACTCATTCTTTATTGTGTTGGTATCAAAGGTAATGGGATAATGCAAAGAAAGCATTTCTCACCTAGTGATTTGCACAGCCTAAGCACTCAATAAACATCACATACTATCTTGGACACCTCCTAGGCCCTCTCACATCTTCTTGGCCTGCCTTCTATTTCAGTCATTGCTAGGCAATTGGCTTCATGTTGGAGCAGCCCCACAGAACCTCACCAATCTCATCACGGCTTCACTGTGTTTCTCATCTTCTGACCCTTGACTTTCTATGAGGCTCAGTTGAAATACATAAATGGAAATCCTTTAGCACTGGTGCATGTGTGAGTCTGGAAGCATAAGAGAGTTAACATCAGATTGGGGGGCTTGCCCAGTGAAAAGACTGAAGCTGGTGGACAGATGCTCTCTTCTTCCATCCTTCAGGTGGACATGGTACTTGCATTTTATACAGCTCTTCAATGGTCTTTGCAAGATTGAGTCCCAGTTGTCCACAGCAGTAATCAACTGGAGAACACATCCTTCCTCTCGGACCCTATTTTAATCCTTTCAATTTCCAACTGCTGTTTCCTAGGATCACTGCCTGAACAAACCGCCTGCACACAAGTGCTTGTCTCCTGTTCTGCTTTCAGGGGGACTCAGAATGTTATAATGTGTGGCTATGAGCCTAAGAGAAATAAATATATTTTGTCTTTTAGGTTTTGTCTTCTAAAAATATATAAAGGCATTTTTATGGTGTCAGAAGATTGCTAAAATGAATCTTAAAGGTAACTTATACCAATCCACTGAATGCTTCTCTAGGCCCTGTTTAATGATATATTCTCTAGTCATCTAATCAATATATAGCCTAGCTCAGAATTGATATCTTAGCCC
Source organism: Smutsia gigantea (assembly GCA_032199065.1). Lineage (NCBI taxonomy): Eukaryota > Metazoa > Chordata > Mammalia > Pholidota > Manidae > Smutsia > Smutsia gigantea. The sequence goes on from JAVSCE010005222.1 coordinate 29,498, forward strand.
AGCTGTAGGCAAACTTTTCCTGTGAAGGGACTGAAAATAAATATTTCAGGCTTTGCAGCCCAGGTGATCTATGCTGCAAGCCCCCGACTGCACCGCTGTAGCATGAAAGCAGTCAAAGGTGATAAAGTAAAAGAATGGGAGTGGCCATATTTCAATAAGTCTTTATTTTACATGTGGCAGGTCTAGGCTTGCAATAAAGATATGATATGTAATTTTAGGTATTTTCCAGGCACATATGTTAAAAAGTTATTAATTCTAATTTTACACCCCAATGATGCTTCTCTCAAAACATTTACTTTACAATAACCAAATACGTCTCCATATATTTCTATTTCTTCTCTACTCACCCCTGCTCCCCTCCCCATGCAGACTGAAATACACTGATTCTAGGAAGGGCTCAAGATAAACGTCTGAGGACTTACGGGCTAATAATAGCATTCATGAATGCCTTCTATGTCTCAGGCCTTTACTAAGTGTTCTTCTGCATTCGCTCATTTATTTTTGAGAGACTGAGGTTACAAAGTCTAGGTAACCTGCCTACATCCTGGCAGAAAGTAAGTTGCACTTGAGAATCGAATTCAAAACCATCTCCAAAGTATATCCTCTTACGACTACAGGATGGTCTGTAGCATATTTGTTAAACTAACAATTGGATTTTCATTGTTAGTTCTTTAGGAATGGTCCAAGAACAAAGCAAAGCATGAAATTTCATATATGGACATTTAAATAATTTATATGCAAACTCACAGTATATTTATAGCAGCTGGCAACTGTTACTGAAACAGCAGCTAATTAGAAGGGCAACAAATTTAAAAAACAACGAAAGGGCAATCCAGAGTTCTGCTCTGTAAGTTAAGAGGACTCACCTTCATATGTAATTTCATACTAGTTCTTTAGAAAGGTATAAAGGACATACATTATCCAGCTAAATAACAAGAAGCTATTTTTATGGCATTAAAAAAAATTCAATTTACTTAAACTAAAAACAACAATAGTTCACCCATTTTTCCCATCCTCCACTCGCTGCTTCTGGCAACCACCAATCTGTTTTCTGTATCAATCAGCATTTTATTTTTGTTTCTGTCTTGTTTTGCTTTAGATTTCACATATAAGAGAGATCATATGGTATTTGTCTTTCTCTGACTTATTCACTCAGCATAATGCCCTTGAGGTCCATACACGTTTTCACAAGTAGCGAGAAAACATTCTTTTTTTTTAAAGGTTGAATAATATTCTGGTGTGTGTGTGTGTGTGACAAATTCTTTATCCATCAAAGGACCAGTAGGTTGTTTCCATATCTTGGCTATTGTAACTAATGCTACAAAGAACATGGGGTTACATGTATCTTTTTAAATTAGTGTCTTCATTGTCTTCTGATAAATACCCAGAAGTGTGATTGTTGGATCATGTAGTATTTCTATTTTTAATTTTTTGAGGAACCCCCAAACTGTTTTCCATGGTGGCTGCAGCAGTTCACATTCCCACCAACAGTGCACGAGGGTTACCTTTTCTCCACATTCTCATCAACACTTCTTACTTACAGTCTTTTTGATAATAGCCATTCTAACAGGTGTGCAGTGATATCTCATTGATTGGTATTTCCTTGATGATTAATGATGGTGACCATCTTTTCATGTGTTTAGTTATCTGTATGATCTCTTTGGGAAAATGTCTGTTCAGACCTTCTGCCCATTTTTTTAATTAGGTTGTTTTTTTTTGCTATTGAGTTATATGAGTTCTTTATATATTTTGGATTTTATTAGCCCCTTATCAGATATACGATTTACAAATATTTTCTCTCAGTCAGTAGGTTGACTTATTCACTTTGTAGATGGCTTCCTTTGTTGTGAAGAAGCTTCTTAGTTTGATGTAGTCCCACTTGTTTATTTTTACCTTTGCTTTTGATTTTGGTGTCAGATTAAAAAAATCATTGCTAAGACCTATGTCAAGGCTCTAGGAACCTATTTTTGAGCACTGTAAGTGATAACAACTAACTTAAAGAAAGATAACAATAAAGAGGAAGGGCCACAAATCTAAGCTGACAAACCATTGTTATTGAATTTCTAATAGATGGTGCCTTCAATCCATGTTGAACTGAGGTACTGTCAGACGGAAGGGATACACAGCTGGGATGGTAGTCTATAACTGATTCCACATGAATGAGTTCAGCTGTAGAACAGAGTGCCTGAAGGCAAATGAAGAGATAAGAAGATTGCTCCTTTGATATTTAATCTTTGGCTTTTGAAGAGAAAGAAAGATAAACTAATAATTAAATGGCATTTGAGATTAGTTTTGAGCTGAAAGTGAATAAACCCCAAATCTCAGAACAACAGCAAAATTAGTGAGTGGCAGGGTTCAGTCACACTGTGACCAGAACAGAACCAAAGGAGATAAATATCTTCTAGAAAACGAAGATCTGCATGTAGAGGGCAAGAGAGATCAGGAGAGGATAAATTAATATGAAGAAGTATAGAAATATGGATAATTTGAGTAGTAAAAGAATTTTGATACTATTCTACCTTCTTAGAAATTATCCAAGAAATAATCTTTACCACTTAGATTCAATTTTAAGATGTGGTTCTGTGGTAAGGCATTTAAAGTCAGTATGAACTCAACTGTTCATTTATTTATTCAACAAATAGAAATTTTTCGTTTGATGCCCTTCTCCATGACCCATCTTTGAAATTTGACTGTAGTATATGTAGCCTCCTTGGTACACCTACCCAGGTGGCCTCCATCACAGTCCCCTAACTTCAAGAGGGCCCCAGGTCAGCTTAAGCCAATCAACATAGTCCACTTCCCTTGACACCACGGTGAATTCAGGGAGAAACACACCACAGCCAGTTAAAAAACAAGAAGCAGCTACCGGGCCTCTTGGAAGCAACAGTTACCTCTTTCTTCCAGGAGAGCAATGAGATCAGATTCTCTGCCCTTCTCTGATGGTGTGATGTGAAGATGTGGAGCCCGGAACTAATGAAGCCATTATGTTTTGAAGAGAAGATACCTGGGCCTTGGTGATTTCAGTGGGTTCAAACTGAATCAAGGTTTTCCCTCAAGTCAGAACATAATCTGGATTTTTTAGCTTTGTTAGGTAATGCTTAAGTCTGTTTGGTTTGGGTTTCTTTCTGTCACTTCTTTTCAGGGGGCTTTGTAGAGTGAAAATACACTGTGTCAGGTTCTGAGGAACCAAAACAAGACTATGCTCTGCTTTCAGGAAACTCCCTGTGTTATGGAAATACAAGCTCTGAGCTGCAGGTTGAATGAAGACCTGGTTTCTTTCCGGTAAGAAACTGGAGCACGAGAAGAAATGGAATGAGTTAGAGTTTTTAAGAAGGAAATTATAAGAGGAAAGGAAAGGATGTCATATTTACCAGGGGGGGCAAGATATGGAAACAGATAACAAAAGTTTATCCGACTTCCATGCCTAGATGAAAGAATGAACCAAACAATCATCCGAGTCTGAAAAATTTGATCTGAATGCAAATCAAATGAGTTTCTATGAAAACCATTTAAATATCCTGAAAACTTGTCCAGAATAGCAGAACTGTGTCCATAGCTTCTGAGAGTAAAGAGCATGTTCTTTCCTCATACAAATAATTGGAAACAAGAGGTCCGTCCAGAATTAAGCAAATTGGCATCAAGGAGTTACAAAGCCAGCAACCTCTAAGGGATCAACTATGTTATCTTTATCCTTAAGAGCAATTTAAGTCTTTAAAAATAGATTGAATGTATTTTGAGCTCATGGTAATAATCAATTACACCTGTCACAGGTAAAGCAGCTGAGATTTTTAACCTTTCTTTTTCAAAATAATAAAAGCAGCCTCCGGGCATGGCCAGGAATGGTTCTTTTTACTTAACACAGAATTGAGATTTATGGTGCTGGGTTACATAAAGGAAAAAGGAAAGTAAACGTATCTGTCTTCTGGCTATAAAGAATGATCTTACAGACTTAGCTTTGGACTTTCCTGCCTTCTGCATATAGTGTTTTCTATACACAGTAGCACATCTCTCCTCCTGACCTCTCAACCATATGGTTAGGTGGGTTCCGCCTACCTTCCCATTCCGATACTGCATTTTTTCCTAATCGTCTCCTACCCCTGTATGAGACCCTTCAGTGACTTCAAACTTTTTGTGAGGACATAGACTGCAGTCTCAGGACATAGACTGTGCATGCTCTCACACTTGTCCTCTCTCTTCCATGCTTGTGCTCACATTCTCGTCAGACTGGACTCCTTTACATTCTTTAAAAACCTCATATTCTTTCTCATCTCAGCTTCTTTACATTTATGCTTCTTCAGCCTGACATATTCACTCTCCTTCCTCCCTGATTCACTGAGTCTCCACTGGTGATTTATTTTGCTGGGCTCAGTTAAAATGTCACTTCCTGATTCTCAGGTTAAGTTAGGTTAAGACTCTTGAGATTAAGTGTGCTATAAGTACTTTGCACTTGACTTTCATAATTCTCACTAACACACTTCTAAATATTTGTCCAATGTCTATTTTCCCCAGTAGGCTATATACTTGATGAGGACAGATAACCCATTTTCCTTATACAGGGCTGGGTTTGAGAATATTTTCAACAATTACGAACAGAATTCAAATAGAAAAGTTATAGATACCAATTTGACTTTCTTCACGTTTGATGTCCGGAGTTAATTTATAAATATAATTAAATTATGTTCTTTACATATAGAATATCGGACAATTCTTAGGTACTTGGTCTCCCAAAAAATTATTATTTGTCTCCTAATTGCCTCTGGAGTAATCCTAAAACTCAGGTTTTATTCAAGCCCCTCCATAATCTGTCCTAAGAAACCTTGAGAACCCTATGCACTGACCAGGCAAATATCCTACTATCCAGCCAAATGGGATGATTAGCTATCTCCTAAACCTCTCCCACATTTCCAGATTCCATGATTTTATCTCTAATATGCCCTTTCCCTAGACTATTTCTGCATGCATAGGTTAACATAAATGCCATTTTGTTATCAGTCTTTTTTATACACCCTGGATTAAAAATGGTCTCTTCCTCTTCTATATGCTCTTAGCAGCTCATCTAAGTTCATTCATCCCTTCATGCTGGAGGTTTAGAGAAATCTCATCACCCTTGTCCTCTGTTCCAATTCTAGCCATTGAAATGGACCCAAGAAGCCCAAAGGGATAATTAGCAAATGAGGCTTAAAAGCTTATAAATGACAAATCCAGGATTGTTAAGCATGGGTTAGACCTAAGGGATTCCCTGTTTCCTCCACTCCTTCCCAGGTCTACATCTCATATGGGAAAAGTTGAGTCTACTGAAAAGATGCTTATATAGACAAATTTATAGCAAAATTGTAGCTTTCTTCACACTCTCATTTGGGAAAACAACTTAGAACAGCACTGTGCAAATAAATACCGTATTAGCCACATACACAATTTAAATTTCTCAGTAACCACATAAAAAATTACAAGGGCAAAACTAATTTTAATAATATATTTTATTTAAGCCAATATACCCAAAGAATTATTATTGCAGCATAGCATCAATCTAAAAATTACTGATATTTCGCCTTTTCTGTCATATTAAATCTGGTATGTATTTTATACTTAAAAGACACGTCAGGTGCTCAGTAGCTACATGTAGCTAATGGCTATTATATTAGGTAGCAAAGCCTTAGTACCTTTTAAAAACAAATTTTTATTTTGAACTAGTTACAGATTGACAAATAATTCCAAAGAAATGAAGAATAAGTTTTCATGAGTGCTTCACCCTGTCTCTCTTAATGTTGATGTCTTCTTTAATTACAGTACAATAACAAAACCAGAAAATTATATTGGTCTACCATGGTCTTTTAAAAGCAGTAGCTTTTTCCTCCCTATATATCTAGATTTCTCTGAGATCACCAATGGATAAATACTTCTTTCCCTGTAGGGAGAAATGAATAATAACATGGAGAGATGGGCTAAAATTGTTCATTCCAATATTGCTATCTTCCAGAGAATGGATCAGATGCACCTTCCACCTAAGAACAGAAGAACACTTCTCTCTACCTACCCCAGTATAGTGTATACTCTGCCTTACTTTAGAGTTAGTTATTTCTAGTTCCACTTTTACTGAAGAGGTAATAAGATCCTGGGATATAGAAAAACTTATTCTTTTCAATATCTTCCACTCATACTTTGGTTTGTATAGAGGAGTTATTTCTAGTTCCACTTTTACTGAAGAGGTAATAAGATCCTGGGATATAGAAAAACTTATTCTTTTCAATATCTTCCACTCATACTTTGGTTTGTAATGAGTATTTATTGAAATAATCCAATTGTTCCTTGAAATAATCCAATTGTTATGTACAAGGAATTCATTATTCACATTTTCAAGCTACTCAACTGTTGCATGCCTAAAAGGGATATGACATAACCTTTGAGTAGGTTTGACAGATAACTTTTCTTAGGCAAGATTTATAGGGCACACAGTAAACGAGCCAGTAGTGAATGTTCTAACCACCTAGCAATACAAGCCTTTTTTCCTTTCCTTGGTTTTAATTGAAATTAAGTCTTTGAGGACCTGTCATCCATTCTGTGGACAGTTTATATTGAGTTTACCATCTCCATACTTCAAAAGATGAAAGCAGAGATATAAAGGCCCTCCAGGAAAACTATTCTACATGTTTATTCAGCTAATAATTGTTGCATAGATAAAAAACCATTGCTTTTTCTGTTTAATTTCTACAGTCTTGATGTGTTGAATGAGCTCCAAGAGCTACTGACTTTAAATAGATTAAAACCCAAATACTTGAGCTGTGTGCTTATCTGTATTTCTAGATTCAGACATAGCCAGGAACATAGCAGAGATCAATAAATACTTGTTCAATGAATGAATGAATGAATGAATGAATGTTTTCATTCAGTGTCATTTTGAGTGTGTGTGCAGTCTAAGGATAGACTGTCTCCTTTGGAAGGATATTGGGTAATGTATAGGGAGTTATCAAGCTCACCAAAAATATCACCAACTTCTTGATATCACCTGGAAACAGCCCTCCAAAGACCTGTGGCAAAAAACCTGGGCATCCCTAGAGCTAATCGTTATGACCTTTCCTCCTTTTAGCAAGGAATATCTGTATGTTAGACTAGGAGTTCTGGATATAACTGTCTTCAAAGAGTGCTCAAAGTCTACACAATAAACAGCAGCATATCTTCAGATCCTTGCTTACCATATATCTAGATAGAGTGCCCACCTGTCAAGCAGCCCTTCCTCTTACCTTTGACAGTACCAGGGATCACCATTGATTTTCTCTTTCTACTTATGCCCTTACATACAATTTAATACCAAATCTTATTGATTTTTCACTCTAGAACATCCCTAAAATCTGTTCATTTCCCTTTCGTGTGGCCACAATCCATCTCTAACTTGTATAACTGTAACAGTCTAGCCCCCACTTTTCCATTCTTGCAGCTGTCCATTTGAAGGGTATAAATGTGATCATGTTACTTCCGTTTCAAATCCTTCAGTATCTTCTTACTAGTAACAAGCTATACCTCTAATATGGCTTCAAAGGCCTTGAATGAGCTGGACTCAGTCTGCCTCTCTTAGGCTCATCTCTGCTACTTTCCTCTCAAATACTACACTTGAGCCACTCCAGACTTCCATCAGATCTCTAGAAGTAATATGATTGTCCTCCTCTTGTCGTTTACACATACACATGCTGTTCCCTCTGACTAAAACACTGGTCCACCGTCTTTCATTAGCTGATTCCTATCCATACTTCAAATTTCATTTTAAATATTATTTATTCCAGAAGCTTTCTAAAATCTCTTATTCTAGGTTAGAACTCTGTTTTATGATTTCATTCACATACCACATTTCTTTATGATATTCATTGCAATTTTAACTCTCATTTAACATCATTTTGCTTGTTCTACTGTAATTTCGATGAGGCCAAAGTCTGTGTGTGTCTTATGAACCACTGCTACATCAATGCCTAGCATAGTGTCTGTTAGGTTTAGGGCTCAATAACTATTTATCAAAGAAATAAAGTGTATGTTCTCATCATTTTCAATGCTCATTTTTTCTTTCTTTCACAGATCACACTTTGCTTTACCCCATGACTCTTCAGAAATAAGTTATTAATGACCATAATCTTTACGTGCCATCAGTGGGAAATGTGCCATTGCTGGAAGCTGGAGGAGTTGCCTGGGGAGACATTGGCTTGGTATAACAAAAGAAGTATTCAACAGGAAGCAATGACTACCTGTTTTAATGCCAAGTCTACCATTAAGCAGCTCTATAAATTTCAGCTAGTCCTTTCTCTCCCTGGGTCTCAATTTACCTTCATGTAAACTGTATAGTAGAGAACTTTTAAATGACCACTCAGGGCTAATATTTTATGTCTAAGGGCTTCCCAAAAGAAAACCATGATAGCTGACCATTTAATTTAAAGAGTAGCTGCCACAAAGGCTTTTAAAAATAAAGTAAAACTGCCTTTTAGAGACTCTAAAGAAAAGTGTTGTACTTCTTTCTAGAAAATGTATGCATGTGTATGCATGGTCTTGACAATATCGCCTAGAATTTCAGGTTAAGAAGCATTGCTTCAAATGAGATTTGTAGATATTTCTAAGACTGCCTCAAGCCAAGTTTTTGAAGTAGCTGAAGTTTTATTTTTATTTTTTATCCCTAGAAACATATACTCTTCCAAGAATGAACCTGAAAGAAATAGAAAATCTGAACAGACCAGTTACTAGTAATGATATTGAACCAATAATCAAAAGAACTCCCAAAAAACAAAAGTCCAGAACCTGGTGGTTTCTTTCACAGGTGAATTCTTTCAAACAATTGAAGATAAGCTAATATTCACCTCTTTCAAACTATTCCAAAAAATAGAAGAGGAATGAGTGCTTCCAAATTCATTCTAGGAAACCACAACTATTCTGATATCAAAAGCAAAGACACTACAAGAAAAGAAAATTATAGACCAATATCTTTGATGAACATAGATGCAAATATTCTCCATAAAATATTCACAAACTGAATTCAAAAATACATTAAAAGGATTATTCACCATGATCAAGTGCAATTTAAGGATACAAGGATGGTTCAATATTTGCAAATCTATCAACATAGTATACTACACTAACAGAAAGAAGGATCATCTCAATAGATGCAGAAAAAGCATTTGACAAAGTTCAATATCTATTCCTTACAAAAAGTCTCAATGAAGTGGGTATAGAGGGAACATAATGCCTTAAGATAATAAAGGTCATATATGACAGACCCATAGTTAACATACTCAGTGGCAAAAAAAGCTTTTCCTCTAAGATCAGGAGCAAGACAAGGATATCCATTGTCACCTCTCTTGTTTAATACTAGAAATCCTAGCATAGCAATCAGACAAGAAAAATAAGTAAAAGGCATCCACATTTCAAGAAAGAAGTAAAATTGTCACTATTTGTAGATTATGATGATAAACAAATCTTAAAGACTCCACCAAAAAACTATTAGAATAAATGAATTTAGTACAGTTGCAGGATACAAAATCAGTATACAGATACCTATTGTGTTTCTATATACTAAAAACCAACTATCAGAGAAATTAAAAAAACAATTCTGTTTATAATTGCATCAAAAAGCATAAAATATCTAAGAATAACCAAGGAGGTAAAAGGCCTGTACCCTGAAAACTGTAAGACATTGAAGAGAGAAACTGAAGAGGACATAAAAAATGTAAAGATATATTGTGCTCATGGATTGAAGGAATTGATATTGTTAAATTGTCCATACTACCCAAAGCAATCAACAGATTCAGTGTAATGCCTATCAAAAAACTAATGACATTTCTCACAGAACTAGAACAAATACTCCTAAAATTTGTATGGAACCACAAAAAACCCCAAATAGTCAAAGTAGGGGACATAGGATATACAGGTGAAGGAGAAAAAGAGATACAAAGTTCCAATTATAAAATAAATTAAAGATGGGGAATGAATGGTACAGCATGGGGAATATAGTCCATAATATTGTAATAACTTTGTATGGTGGCACATAGTAACTGTATGTATTGTGGTGAGCATTTTGTAGTGTATATAAATGTTAAATTGGTATGTTGTACATCTGAATCTAATATAATGTCAGCTATCCTTCAATAAAATAAACAAAAATAAAAAAATAAAATCAGATAATAAAATAGTTGTGAATAATTTATTTTTAAAATTGGAAGTAATTATAATGTTTTAAAATATTATCAACTGATTTTTGACAAAGACACCAATATGGTTCAATAGCAAAAGGAATGTCTTTCCAATAGATGATCCTGAAACAAATGGATAGTCATGTAAAACAAAATTATCTTAATATGAGATGGATCATAGACCTAAAAGCGAAAGCTAGAGCTATAAGCTTTTAGAAGCAAACTTAGGAGAATATGTTTATGAACTTGAGGTAGTCGAAAATTTTTAAGGAGAATACAAACAAAACTAACTATAAACAAAAAAAATCACAATTACACTTCACCAAAATTTAGAACTTTTACTCATTAGGAGACACCATTAACAAAGTGAAAAAGCAAGCCTCGTACTGGTAAGAAATAATTGTAATATATATATGCCTGACAAAGAATTCGTACCCAGAATAAAGAACTTCTACCAATCACCCCAAAGAAGACAACTTTTGAATGATCAATAAGCATATGAAAACCATTAGTAGTAGGTATATGCCTCTTAAAAGCACAGTGAGATGCTACTACACTTATTGTAATAGCTAAAATGAAAAAGATCCTGTGTTGGTGAGGATTTGGAGCAATGAAAACTCTCATATATTGTTACTGAGTATGTGAAATGGTACAACCAGTTAGAAGACTATTTGGCAGTTTTTAGTAAATTGAAAGCAATTCAGTGGCCTAGCAATTCCTTTCCTAGATATATAGGAAAGAGAAATGAGTGTACATAGCCACAGAAAATATCTACCAGAATATTCAAAAGTACTTTATTCATAGCAGCTCCAAATGAGAAAAAAATTCAAATATCCATCAATAGTGTTCAACATCAAAATTGTGGTAATTTATATAATGGACTACTTCTCAGCAATTAAAAAAAAACAGTGATTCATGGGACAATATGAATTAATTTCAAAATCAGTCTGTTGATTAGAAAAGCCAGAAAAGAAACACATTGTACATTCAGTATGAAATAATTTATATGCAGCTCAAGAACATGCAAAACTAACCTATGATAAAAATAAGTGATAAAAATAAGAATGCTTCTTGTCTTGGGTTGGGGGATTGACTGGAAAGAAGCAAAGGGGAGCTTTTTAGCATGACAGAAATGTCCTACACCTTAGTCTGAGTGTTTATGGGGGTGAATAAGTTAATATTTGTGCATTTACTTAACCATAGCTCTATAAAGCTCTATTAGCATTTAAAAAAGAATTTCTTAAAATAGCAGAATGGTTAACAAATTTGGGTAGTTATATTAAAGAATATTATGGCTTTCAAGTTTTACTATCAATAAATATTTGGTGACGTGGAAGTGCTTATGATAAAATGTTAAGTGGGAAAAAAGGAAGATGCTGAATTCTTTATCCTATGATATCAAATTTGTAGGAAAAAAGTGTGTGTTTTTATGTGTATAATATGAATATATATGTACTCCCCTACTCATGGTAGAAAGACTAAGGAAATATATTAAAATATTAATCATGGTTGCCTCTGGGTGAGAAAAATGTTAAACTTCATTTTAAAATATATTCTTTGGTAGTTTTACAAAATATGAGAGGAGTACACTCATAATTAAAAGAAAATATAAACTTTTTCTAATACAAAATTTTAACTGTCCAGTGTCCCAGTTCCTCAACATCACTTTAGGGCTATCACAGAAGCTACCTGAATCCCAAGACCAGTTGTAGCAGTTTGCTCTTTCTCTAAGGGCATCTAGATGAACAGAATATTCAGTATCTTAAACCAAAGAATTTTATGCCCAGTTGGGTATGTGGCGGGCTGAATAATGGACTCCAAATATATCCATGTCATAATCCGTAGAATCTGTGGTTATATTAATTTGCATGGTAAAGTGGACTTCATAGATGTGACTAAAATTAGGATTATAAAATGGGACATTAACCAGGATTATCTGGGTGAGCCCAAGTGTCCTTATAAGGGGGAAGCATTAGTTTTTGAGTCAGAAAGATGGTAATGTGGGAGCAGAAGCAGAGAGACTGGGAGATGCTACTCTGCTGACTGTGAGGTAGAGGGGCTGGCCATGAGGCCAGGAATTCAGGTGTTTTCTAGAAGCTGCAAGAGGCAAGGAAATAGTTTCTGCACTGGGGCCTCCGGGAGGAAACCAGCTCTATCAGCAATTGACTGTAGCCTGGTGAGACTGCTCTTCATCTTCTGACAGCCAAACTGGAAGAATAAATATATGTCATTTTACCCCACAAGCTTGTGGGGATTTGTTACAGCAGCAGTAGGAAACTAATGCAGGTAGAAGTTAGTCTGAATTTGAGTAGTAGTTCATTGCTCAAGTTAGGTCATGTACATAGTTATTTAGGAAGAATAATAAGTCAAGAAAATTCTGAAAAAGGTGTGAAGAATGAAGAAATGATTGCATTCTTGGTTTATCTTTCAATGCCAGGGAAGGTCTGCAGAAAAGATTGTATTTACCTTCTCAGCCTTTAGGTGGATGGATGATGGTCCAGAGGATCCTATATCCTGGCCACAGTAGATATAATTCCTCCGTCTAGATCTGGAACACTTAAGCTTTGAGGGGATTGCACATTTCATTGAGAATCAGGTAAAAGCCTACCAGGGAAACTATATACTCACACATTTTTGCACATCACTTCAAATGGCTCAGATAACTCCCTGAAGCCAAGCCATGAACCCAGTGTTTCTGGATCCAGCTTAAGAGGCCCTGTTCTGATGGTAAAAAAAAAATTATTTCTTACTCAGGTGGTCACATCACATCTTAGAACTAGCTCTATATGCAGCAAATTTTAATGTTAGCAACACCTTGCTATGTAGCTGTCACTTCAGGAGCTGACCCAGAACCCATTTTTCCAGGGCCTGAAAATGTGGGCAGGCCTGACCCAAGGAGAAAGCATATGCTGCTTCATCCACAGGGGTGAGAATACAAATAACCACGTGATTTTTCTTTGTTGTGACAATCCCAAATGGGGTTTTCAGTCCATTCTGCATGCCCTCTCTACATCAATGCATTGCTCTAGGCTCCCTCCTTGTCAAGAATATTAGGTAGTTTCTAGTACTCACTGGAGAAAGTAAAAGTACCCTGGATACAGCCCCACCTACGTTCTCATTCTTAACTCTTGCCCTTGAATAGCTTCTACTCCAGCCAAATTGTTTTTCCTTGTCTCTTAAACAACCATACATATTCCTACATCTGAACCTTTTCTAACATCATGTCCTCTCTCTGATTCATTTATGGATAAATGATTTGTCCCTTTTTTAAACTAATAAAGCTTATGTTTTTATAGTAGTTTTAGGTTCACAGCAAAACTGAGCGGAAAATGCAGAGATTTCCCGTATACTCCCTACCCCAACATATGCATAGTCTCTTCACTATCAACATACCCCACCATGGTGGGACATTTGTTACAGTCAATGAACCTACACTAACATGTTATTTCCATTCAAAGTCTATAGTTTACATTACAGTTCACCCTTGCTGTTACACCTTTTATGTTTTTTGATAAATGAGTTATGACATGGTTTCACCATTATAGTTTTATACAAAATAGTTCCAGTGCCCTAAAAATCCTCTGTGCTCTGCTTATTTATCTCCTCCTTTCCCCATAACCCTTGATGACCACTGACCTTTTTACTGTCCCCATGGTTTTGCCTTTTCCAGGATGCCATATAGTTGGGATAGTACGGTATGTAGCCTTTTCACATTGGCTTCTTTCACTTAGTAATATGCATTTGTTTCCTCCATATCTTTTCATGAATTGATTGCTCACTTCTTTTTTGCACTAAATAATATTCCACAGTTTATGTTTATCCACTAACTACTAATGCATATCTTAGTTGCTTCTAAGTTTTGATATTCATGAATAAATCTGATACAAACCTCTGTGTGCAGGTTTTTGTGTTGGCATACATTTTCAGTTCATTTGGGTAAATACCAAGGAGCATGACTGCTGGACTGTATGGCTAGAATATGTTTAGCTTTGTAAGAAACTGTCAAATTGTCTTCCAAAGTGGCTGTACCATTGTCTGTTTCTGTTAGCCATGTATGAGAGTTCCTATTGCTCTACATCCTCCCCAGCATTTGGGGCTGTCAGTGTTCTGGACCTGGTCATTCTAATAGGTATGTCGTGGTATCTCATTGTTTTAATTTGCATTTCCCTGATGACATATCATGTGGAACATCTCTTCATATGCTCACTATATGCCATGTGTATATATTCTTTATAGAGCTGTCTGTTAAGGTCTTTGGCCTATTTTTATTTTTTTTTCTTATTATATTTAAGAGGTCTTTCATATTTTGGATAACAAAACCCTTTATCAGATACGTCTTTTGCAAATATTTTCTCCCAGTGAGTGGCTTGTCATCTCATTCTCTTGACATTGTCTTTTGCAGAGTTTTTAATTTGAATGAAGTCCAGCTAATCAATTATTTCTTTCAGAGATCGTGTTTCTGGTATTATATCTAAAAAGGTATCACTGTACACAGGATAACTTAGGTTTTCTTCGATGTGATCTTCTAGGAGTTTTACGCCTTTGTGTTTTACATTTAGGTCTATAATCCATTTTGAATTAATTTTTGTTATGTGTGTAAGGTCTATGTCAACTCATTTTTTTTCCACATGGAGGTCCATTTGTTCCAGGATAACTTGTGAAAAGACTATCTTTGCTCCACTGTGTTGCCTTTGCTCCTTTGTCAAAGGTCAGTTGACTATATTTATGTGGCACTATTCTGTTCTATTGATCTATTCGTCTAGACTTTTGCCAATGCCACAGTGTCTTAATTACTGTAGCTTTCTAATAAGCCTTGAAGTCATGAATTAATTCTTTTTTTTCATTGAATAATTATTTATTGAGCACCTATCAGGTTCCAGGTAGTGGGGGAGACACAATAGATACAATGGTAAACAAAATACATTTCTATCTTCATGGAATTTGAAGTCTTATGAATGAGGCAAATATTAATTAAAGAATCAAACATTAATTTGACAAACTGTGATCAGTGTGGTGAACATTATAGGGATTTATGAGAGAGATTAAATAAGAAATGAATCTCAATTAAGGTATCAAAGGTTTACCCAATATAAGACCATTTTAGTTGAGGTATAATGGATATGAAGACAGACTGGATGATATTAGGAGTGTATGTGAGTGTGTGTGTGTTTGGGTGTGTTTGGGGGAGATGTGAAGTGAAATACTTGTTTGGGAAAATGAAATACAATCAATGTGGTTGGTACATAAAGAATAAGGTGGAGTCAGATGCTTAAAAAGGCTGGGAAGGAATCAGGGCCCAGATACTACACAGCTTTGTATGTCATATTTAGTTTTTGACTATTTCTTTAGAGAAATGGGAAACCATGCTGGCGTTATAAACAGGGTAGGGGACATGATCATATGTCTCTTTTTGAACAATCACACCAGCTGACTTGGGAGATCAACGAAAATTGGCAAGACCAGATGTCAGAGAATCTGTAAAGAATCTTTTGCAATATTCCACGCAATATATCATTGTAGCTTGACTATGACTCATAGGTTATCAGAGCTCAAAGGGATTTGTAAGGCTATGTATTCAGCCATGCCATTTTATAGGGGAGGAAATTGAGCCCCAGAGAAGTTGCTAATGGTACCTAACTTCTACCCTTGCTTCAAAGGCTCCCTCTTCCTTTCTCCTCCTGTCTTTTTCCTCTCTCCCTCTCCTTCTCTTCTTCTTCCTCCTCATTCTCATCTTCCTCTTTTTGCTCATCTCCCATGAAGCCCTTTTTGCTTCTCACTCAGAAACTGATCCTTCCTCTGAATTACCACAGTCCTTAGAGTCACACTGGATGCCCCTTGAAAAGACATTTTGTTCTATCACTCTTATGGGTCAACATCCCCACAAAAAGACTGTAGGATCTTTCATCATGAAACGCCAAGCCATATTTCCAGCATGTTGCGTTTTTGCTCATAAGGATAGTCCTTCCAAACATTTGTAGGATAAAGCATGAATGAAGAGAACCTTATTAAAAAGTAGATAACTCAGGAGTTCATTTCTAGATGGAATTCACTTCTGTGAAATGAGAGGGTTAGGCAGCTTCTGGATTCCAACTGCAAAGGTCAACCCTCTGCCGTCATACAAACAGATGCAAGAAAATAGGCCTGGATTCTTATCTCTCCTCTGCCATTAACTGGCTTGTGCAAGTAACTTTATTACTGATTTTAGGATGTGTTTTTATCAGGGATTATCTACAGAAAAAATCACCATGGATTTTAGTAATTTATTTTCCTTATGAAGATAAAGAAGCACACAGTAAGCAGGAAAAGTGCAGTCCAGATCTGACTTGTAAGTGACTATATGGCCTAAGCAGATCTTTGATATTCTCTATTACAAAAGTCAGTAAGTATCTTATAAATCATGAATCACAATATGTACTTATTGCTTTCTCATTTATTACCTATTTTCTCACTGGATTGTAAACTCCCTGAGGGTAAGGACTTTGTCTATCATGTCTTTATGTCCCCTGATACAATACATTGACTGGTCCATAGCTCTTGTTCTGTTGCTGTTTTCTAAATGCATCCATGAATGAAATGTTTACATTTTTTCCAACATACATATTCCAATCCACTCCTAACACACCACCGTAATCACTTATACTTTATAAGAGTGAACAGCTTGTCAGAGCATTCTAGGGGGAAGTCTTTGCCACCAGTTCAGAGGTGTTGGTTTTTCAGTGC
Source organism: Smutsia gigantea (assembly GCA_032199065.1). Lineage (NCBI taxonomy): Eukaryota > Metazoa > Chordata > Mammalia > Pholidota > Manidae > Smutsia > Smutsia gigantea. The sequence continues at coordinate 46,378 of JAVSCE010005222.1, forward strand.
TTTTTTTCTAGTTTTCCACTTTGCCTCTTGCATCTTCTGATTTTTAGCACTTGCTGATATGCATAGAAGGATTGGGTTTACCTAGACATCTTGATGCCTAAATCATAGGTTGGCTCTTTCTTCATGTTCAGCTTTAACATGTCATCTGAATGCCAAAATTATATAGATCCTACATATCAGCTAAGGGTAAGTTTAAAAGCATTCTAGGATAATAATGGAGTGCAGACTATTGCTAGGCATCCCAGACAAGTCTAATAGGCAAGACAAGATAGAGAAACATCACTTAGAGCAGTACCTTGGTCCTGAAGAACAAAGAGAAGAGAATTTTCATCAGAGTAGATTTGCCACCACTTAGAAAGGGAGCCCATTATAGCCCCCAGTTCCAAGAGGTCCTTATCTGTTTGTTATTTAAGGTCTCCCCAGATTTTTCTCTGGCTTCTATCTGTTTCTAAATTATGGTGTTGGCATGAGATATTTCCTGATTCTGCTAACATTCTACAAACTTTCCATCCAGGTCAAAGAGTCAAGAGTTCTTCACTGTCCCAACTTCCAGTGCGCGGGGTATTACAGTAGCCTGTATACTCCCATCTCACTAGTCTGTGAGCTCCTTAAAGTCAGGCACTAGGCTTTTGTGTTCATTAATGTATCCCTGGCACCTATTCCAGTGACTTTAATCAATAAGAAGAAATCAATAAATGGAATAAATTAGTTGAGTTATGGAAATATCAAAGTATACAGAGCTTCTTGTTCCCATAGCCAGTACACATAAGTAATCAATGAGTAGGGGTAAAAGACGTTACCACTGGAAAGGATTTCTTTAGGTTTTCTAATTGAACTCCTTAACTATATACATGAAGAAATTGTGGTACAGCTAACTAAGCACTTGAATAATTATCTCATTCAGGAAGTGATTAATTTGGTCTACAGTGCTGGTTTTCTGTTCATAAACACCAAAACTGAAGAGAATGTATTTAACAATACAATCACAGTAAATATAATAGAATCTTTTTTCAGTACTTCTCCAGAACTGCAAGTTCTTGCAATTTTTCTGGGTCCTTGATAGGCATGATGATAATTCTCAGGGCAAGATGTGCCAGTTAATAGTAGCCTCTGGTTTTTAAGACTGTCAGGTGACAGGGAGCTTGATATTTTTCTCTGGGTCAGTGAAAAATACCGCTGGTTTGAGATGTAGCCAGGACCTCTGAGGCAATAGAGTTAATAGCTGCTAATATTTACTTTGTACTTACTTTGTGCCAGACACTTTTCAAAGTGCTTTATGTGAATTAATTCATGAAATACTAATGGCTACCTGGTAAAGTAGGTTCTATTATTATTATTTTCATTTTGCCAGTGAAGAAACTAAGGCACGGAGAAGTTAAGCAATTTCCCCAAGGTCACACAGCTGGCTTGTGGAAGAGTCAGGATATAAAACCAGCCAAGGTGTTTAAAGATAATAGAGAAAATAAAGCATTATCATTCTAGATGGAGGGTATATCAGGCTCCCTTCCCTAGTTGCTTACAAGAATGAACCAGCCTTCTCACACCCAAGATACACCTTTGGACCTCTGAGTTACACAAATCCATAAATTCCCTATTGCAGTGAAATCTTTCAAAACTAGATATTTTTTCTGTCACTTGCTACCTAACTATTCCTAAATAATAATAGTTTGCATGCCAGTTAAATGAGTCAATGTGTACATGGAGCTATGCCTAGTACTGGTACTTACAAAGTGTTCAATAACTTGTATCCAACATTATTCTAACCAGGACATTCCCTTTACGGTTTGTGGCATTTTCTGCTTCCATTCCCACCACAATGCTCTTTCTCGGGTTCTTACAGCCCTAGTCCTCTCGACCTACTGAATCTCACCTACACTTTACAGACCACCTTGAGTTCTTCTCTTTTTCAAAGCTTTTGCCCAAATCCCTGGTTTGTGCCTCTAGCCAGCCTGGGTGAGATACTCAGGGCTTTGTCCTCCATCTCAGGGAGCATTTTCTTCCTCTATCATTTAACACAGCGCATTGTTATTGATTCTTTGTCTCCTGCTCTTTGAGGGCAAGCACTGGGTTTCCTATGGCTATATTCCCTTATAGCTTGATAGATAGTAAGTGTTCAATAAATGCATAAATGATCAGATGAGATCTCATTAGCCAAGCTCATCTCAGCAGCAGTGCCCCTGGAGAGGGAACATGAAGAACATCAGAAATCTTCCTTGGTACATCAGAGTTACGTCAATAATTCATCACTAACAAGCAGAGGAACAAAAAAGCAGAGAAAGCTTTCCTACCTACAAATTCCTAAAAACCAAGAGTGATTAGTTGACTTGGAGCTCCATATTAATGATAGTTTATTGGAGGCTTTGGTAATGGTTTATAAATATCCTTGGTTTTTATGTCAGAAAAACATTTCTTCATCCCTTCATCCTAATGTACCATACTGAAAACTCAGTTCTCAAATACTGTCAAACTAAAAGTCAACCGGATACTCTGAACCCATCCATGAAGTCTTTTTTTTTTCTTATCATTCCTGCCAGTGATCAGGCAAAAGTTGTAGTTAAGGATGGTGGAGGTGGAGGAGGGGGTGGGAGTGGAGGAAGTGGGGGTGGGAGGGCTGCCTCAGTGGGGAAAGCTTTCTGTCAAATTTTTCCTTTTAAATCCTCAAATTGAAAGTACTTTCCACATACTGTGAAAGGACTGGAGATGAGATTGAAGTGAGGTGACTCAGAGGGGGAGACAGTCTCTTCCAACAGGGCTTTTTGAGGAGGTTGATTAGGTCTCTTATTGTTCAAGGGGAAAAAAGAAAGTGGAGAGGTGTTTGATGTAGAGCTTGAGCAGAATCTCTCTGAGATCGAAAATGCTTCCATCCATCTACTCTGGCTCCTGAGGTCAACTTCAAAATTTTGCTTCCTGACAGACAAGCTTGGGTAAAGGAGGTTCCCCTCTCCCATGTCCTGCCACAGAGCTGGATGGACTGGAGTGGCCTTGTTTCATTGAATAAAATATTCTCTGAATGACCTGGGGATTGGAGATAAGAAGCAAGGACAATATCACTTTCCAAATCCAGAGTGTGAGAAGGTCATCAAATAGAGACACTTCAGTCCCAGATGATAATCACTTAGTTAAGAACCTGTAGTCAATGCTCTTAACCACTCTATGGTGTCCCTAATCTCAGTAAAGCAGCATTTGTTTTTTTGGTGGTAGTTCTTTTGATTTGTTTAACCCATGTTATGCTCTTTTTCTCTGTCTTCTCCAATGAACAAACACGAGTGCTTACCCCGTGAGTGCTGGGGGGGCAATGCAAACACTCTACCCCTGGTCCTCAAGAAGCAAGGGGGTTAGTGCAGCAGTTAGGAGCTGCAACTCCAGAGTCCTCACTGAGGCTAGGGTTGGGACTTCGGTTCTGTCTCAGGAGCTTTGTGGTCTTGAACAATGTACTCAGTAATACCAACCCCATGGTATTACCGTGAAGATGAAATGACATAATGTTTATATGCAGTATTGTATATGAAATTGTATACAATATTAAGTAATTATATATAATAATGAATATTTTAAAAAGCAGTTTTGACACATGAGAGCTGCTCATAAGTAAATGGTGGTCCTAGTAGTGATTCCATCAAAGTTTTAAACTGCATTTTTTCCAGCAAAAATTCTCATTACCTTGGTCCTTGGGCAGCATGGCATTACCACATTTTAGCCCTCAATTACCCCAAGTTTAATAGTAATTCCTACCAAAGGACATTCTCCTTTCCACCGTGGAGACAGGAAACTGTGTACCTAGGTGGGAGGGAAAGTGGGGAGAGATTCTTAAGGGGAAAAATCATTTAGTGAGTAAGAATATGAAAGAGAAGTTAAAAATTCAGTCCAGATCCTCTTTTACTGGGTCCAGTTGCTGTGTGTTGGCTGTGAATGGCTCTTCTCTCAGAAGTTTGCCATAGGAAGAAACTCACCCAGTGGAAGCCACCCTGCTTGGGAGGGCTGAGAGGGATACACCAGCATTCTCCCCCCCTGCCCCAACCACAGGGGCAGCTCTCAGCTGACCAGTATGGAAGAATAAAAGCCTGGCTCTCCTGTTCCACGGTGGGAGCTCTGGTGGTGCCTTTGCTGCTGTGCAGCTCCCTGGGGAACAGGGCAAGCCTCTGCCTCTGCCCAGTCCTGCTTCCTCACCCCCAAACTGATTGCCCTTGACAGCCTTCCCTGGATGACTCACATGTATAAGAACTGTCATCTAAGGCTCTGCTTCCAAAGAATCTGACCTAAGATAACAACCACTCATGACAGATGCCCTCCCCATGTCCTGCCTCTTAGCTTAGAGGGATAGTCCCGAATCAACCATGTGTTTTTGCTTTCATCTGGCAGATTAGAGAATGAATTGCCAACAGCACAGAAGTGAACCTGGTGTAGCTGACCTATGAGATCTCAAGGCTATAGAGATGGGGAAATAGAGAAAAAGGGAACTCAATCTCATTTAGTCTCAGTCTCAGATACTGTATTCAAACCTATGTATACTTTACCTTATTTAAATTCTAATAAGCCTAGCATAATGTCCTCCATGTTCATCCATTTGTTGCATATGACAGGATTTCCTTCTTTTTCAAAGTTGTGTGATATTCTATTGTATGTATATACCACATCTTCTTTATCCATTCATCCACTGGTGGATGTTAGGTGGTCTCGCTGTCTTGGCTATTGTGAATACGCTAAGTGAACCCAGAGGTCTCTATGTTAAATGAAACAAGCTAGCCGCAGAAGGAAAACAATTCATGATTTCACTTATATGAAGTATCTAAAATAACCAAGCTCATAGAAACAGAAAGTAGAATGGTAGTTGCTAGAGGAAGTAGGGAGGGAGAAATGGGGAGTTGCTCAATGGGTATAAAGTTTCATTTATGCTACATGAGTAAATTCTAGAGACCTGTTGTACGTCATTATGCCTGTAGTTAACAATACTCTACACTAAAAATTCATTAAGAGGGTAGATCTCATATTAATTGTTCTTACCACAAAAAAACCCATTCTAATAAGCCTAAAATGAAGTTTGGTATTTGCATTCTCATTGCATAAATGAGCAACCTAAAGCAGGGCAAGTGATTTGCCTGGGCTTCTGTAAGCGTGTATATGGCAGAAAAAGAAATAAAATCTACCTTATGTTTGGTTAACAGGATTACTTCTAAATATTGACATAGCTCTCTTTCAAGACTAATTTATTTTTTGGTGAGCAGTAGATTATTTTTTCCCTACAAAACCAAGAACTTAATGGTAAAGGTAAGGAGAAATATCAGGACAGTAAACCTAGTTAAGAGTCTCTGCTTATCTGGGGTTTTCTTATCTGAAATACAGGGTTTTTCAGCAGTGTTATTTCCAAACCCAGCAAGCGTGGTTTCAGGGAAGCCTCGTGATTTGGAATAATTTTATATTACCATAGCAACTTCTGTGATTGCACAGATACTGAGAACATAAATCCACAACAAAGTTGTTGGGAAGGACATTTTTTTAACACATATAGAGCTAGAATTCAATAAAAACAGAACTGTGTTTTTTGAGGTGATGGTGCACAAAGTGTTAAAAATGAATCTTACTTTATTTTTTAAATATGAGAAACTCTGTAAGGAAAATTCAATGCAATATGACAGGTGTAAAAATATCCTGAAAAAAATAGTACTTGTATAGCAATGTAAGACAGAGGGCTGCAGGAATAGTTTGCATATTAGAAGCAGGTAAAAAAATGTACTGAATGGGAGAGCTGGTGAATATTTCAAAGGACTGATAAAAATCATCCATATAGTAATTGCTGGATAATTTCCTTCCCCAACCAAATGTGCCCAATTTGGGAGTTTCAAAGCTAGGGAATGAAAGACTATTAGTATAGAAAGAACTTTTAGAGGTCATTTATGATGACTGACTCTCCCCTGCAAATTTTCCATTAAATGATATGCCAATAATATACAGTGATGGGTATTGGCTGCTTTCCTTCAGTTTCTATTCCTCCTTCATATGGTAACGTGTACTTAGATTTTCTCTTGGAAGCCACCCTCCCCCACCATATCCTTGTGTTTGACTGGGGCTGAATCCACCCTGACCCCAAGCTCCTGGGAGGGCACTTGACCCAGCTAGTCAGAGCACAGCACTGAGATCACTGCAAGCCCAGCAAAGAGGCCAAGTCTCAGCAAGGGCTGAAGCCCAACAGACCAGAGCTCACTTCAATTTTTACTGCAACTCTTGGCAAAGAGGCTCTTTCTTTCCAATGGATTTGCTAAGATGGAAGGACATAAGGCCAACACAAGGCAAACCCCAGAAATATGCAAACCTCAAATGAGCCATTCGCAATGCTTGGCAATATATTTTTGTCATGTCTGACAACCTAATATATCTTCCTGGTCAATCTACTTGTTCTCTGAGTGGTCCACCTCAAAACTTCTCCTTCTTCTTCAGACTTCCAGTATGTTCCCCTCACCATCCATCTGCATCTAACAATCCTGCTTTTTATTCAGTGAGAAAATAGAAACAGTCAGAAGAGAATTTCCACTGGCAAAACTATCAACCCTCCAGCTTTTGTAGCCACATATTTTTCTTCCTTCATTATAATAGTGATCTGTCTCTGTCATCCTCTGTTATCAACCCCTCCTGTGTGCATCGAACCCCACTTAGCACCTATGGCTCAAGGAGCTTGTTTGGTGTTTCCCCCTTGCTCTCCATCATTATCAAAGTTCTCTTTACTATGTTATTGCCACCAGTTTATAAACTCTCTGACTGTTCCCAACTTAAAAAACAAAAACCATTCCATCCTTACTCTCATGTCTTCTTTCATGTTCTGCCCTATTTCTCAATCATTCCTTATAGTGAATTCAGAGTATCATCTATGCTCCTTGTCTTCTCTCTCTCATCTCCTTTTGACCCTCAACAATCAGTATTACCATTCCACCTTCCCACTAAAAGTGGTCTTGTCATGTTCTCACCTGCCTCGATGTCTCAGTACTTATTACTGTTAGATCACTCCCACCTCTTGACTTTGAGAACATCTGTTTTTCCCTTGTCACTGGTATTGCTTTCTCCTTTTTGTGGCTGGATCTTCTGTTAGAACAGAGCTCAGTTCTAGATCCTCTCTTCTCCATATAACACTTGCTGTCCCTGGCTTTAAATATCATCTTACTAATGGATAGCTCCCATGTTTTTAACTTTAGCCTTTACTTCTCCCTTGAGAAGTTCTTATATGCATCTCTGTGAGTCTCAAAATATATGTGCATGAATGTTTTTCTGCATAGGCTCTAAAATATCAAAGTCATTCTTTACTCCTCTCATCCATTTACACCACATATATAGCCCATCATTAAATCATGTTGGTCACAAACGTGACCACCTCTCTCCACCTTTACAGCTTTACCTTAGTCCAAGCCACTCTCTTGGATTATAACCAGAGTCCCCTAACTGTTGCCCTGCTTCTTAGTGTGTCTTGCTCCCTTCACACTTTCACTCACGTGACTCCAACACTGCAGAATTTCCTGACATTCCTAGACTCAAATATGGAAGCATGCTTCAGTCTCAGCACCTATGAACTTGCTGTTTGCTCTAGTGAAATGTTCTGCCCCAGGTATTCATATAGCTCACCTCCTCATCATTGTCACCTCCCTGACCACTGACCCATTAGAGTCGCTTCTCAAACCCCACTATCATGCCTTACTCTTAAGGCTTGTTTTTAATTCAGAGCACTTATCACTCCCTATGATATTATATATTTATTGATTGATTGTCTCTATTACTAGAACTCCATCAAGGCAGAAATGTCTATCTTTCCACTGTATACTTAGCACTCAGAATAGCATCTGACAAAGAGTGGGATTCAATAAAAATATTTGAATAATTCAATGAACACATGAGTCAATGAAAATTATAAAATTACTGATAGAACTTTGGAATACCTGAATCCAACTTCTCAGTTTCATGAACCAAAAAATCATCTCCTTTAAACTTACATTTGAGTTTAATTTCCTGTACCTTGCAGCTGAAAGAGTTCTGACTATAGCTAGAGCTGTCTTACACTAGCTTGTGAGAACAGAATGTGCTTATTTCTACTTTTAATGTTAGTTTGACGTTTTGCATAATGGGAATATTTACACCATGAAATTTGGCAAACTCAACAAACCAGGGCCTTTTTTTTTTTGGAACTCTCCCTGGAGAGCTAGATTTAAACAATTCCCAGGATACCACTGTGTGTCTACAGCTATTTGAATAGTTCCAGGAAAGGGGCCCTCCCTGACCTCTAAACCAACCTCAGCCAGTGTGGCCCAGCTGTCACCACTATGAGTCCTTAGTTGCAGTTCAGCTTCTGCAATTTGCCTCTCAAAGCATTTCACTTTTTGGTTATCATTCTCCTCTCTGCAGCAACACAGACATAGTCTAATCACTCTTCTATGTGATTAACCCCCAATATTTGAGTACAACTCTTTGTACATCATCCTCTCTCTTACTCTCCATCTCCATATATTTCCAGGCTAAATACCCCCAAATTTCTCCATTTTTCTCCCCCTCTTATTGGTCAACCCATGTTTTTAAAAAAAACAAAGCACTGTTATTTTTATATATACTGAATAGATGTGGTAGGTACTTAACTGATGCTTGCTGTGAATTTATAAAAACATCTAGAAACAAATTCTCTTGATTATAAAATTTTTGAAATATTAATATTGATATACATTTAGAACATACATATATATATATCTATAAATATCTATATATATATACACACACACACACACACACAGATACTCACAAGCTAAAATACATTTCTTCCTTATTTTATTTCAGAAAGATTCAGCCAGACATCTGTCATGATATTCCTCCTCATGGTTTGCTATGTCAAACAATTTCATAATATGTAAGGAAACTGAGGCTGGCTATTAGTAGACTTGGCCACTAGTATTAGAAAAATAAGGTCGTCCAACTCAAATCTCAAAGCTTTTTTTTCCCCTCCTTAACCTCTAGACCTCTAGACTCATCTCTTTTAAGAAACATTTTTAAGAAATACTTTTATGTTATTTAATCACTATTTACCATCAGTTAGGTCTCACTAAAACACTAGATGAACAACTTTAGTTAGAATCTTTAACTACCCTGGGGCTTATTTGATCCCTTGCCAAATGTAAATTTTATTGCTAACAGCCCACAAGCTAATAATCTTTCATGAACTTTTTCTTGTTTTCTTATTAAGATTTATGATGTTTAACAATGAATAGCATTGATTTTTATGGTGTAATTTTCTGAGTACACATTCAATCAGCCAATATTTATTGAGGATACTTTATTAGGTGGAGAATCTTCTAGGCTTTGAAGGTACAGTGATGAACAAGCTAGATGAGTCTCTGATCTCATGGAGCTCATAGTTTAATGAAGAGTGGGGAGGATGCAGGTAATGAAGAAACAGAGTAAACAGAACTGTGCATAGTGGGAAGCTGTTTATAAAAAATGAAACAGGTTTATGTGGTACAGATGACTTTGAGGAGTAGGGTTGTATAATCATGGAAGACTTCTCTAAAGAGGAGGCTTTTGGACTGAGGTTTCATGATAAGGAAAGAGCCGTGCAAAGTCCTGGAGGGAGAAAGCATTCCAAGCAGAGGGAAACAGTGATGGTGAAGTCCCTGACAAAGAATGAGCTTGGTTTTTCTGAGAAAAAGAAAGAAGATCAATGTGGCTCTGAGAGGTGGTCAGGGGCCAGATCATAAACTTTATGAACAATAAGAAAGTCTTATTATATTCTAAGGGCTATAGGAAGCCACTAGTAATTTTAAGTAGTGGAGTGACATGATATTTATATTTGAAAATATCACTCTGATTGCTGGGTATAGATTGGCAGGATCGCATACGGAAGGAAGGAGACCAGCTAGAAATAGTCCAAGAAGCATGGCGTCATCAGTAGAAATGACTATATTTTGAAGGACCTATTTTGAAAGGTGAGCCAATAGGACTTGAGGATGGATTGAGGGAAAGTATTGAGGAAAAGAGAGAAGCCAAGTAGAAGTCATTGGGTCCGATTTGTGCAACAAGATGGATGGTGATGACATTTACCAAAATGAGAAAGTAGTGGGTCGAACTGCCTGGAGAAGGACCTGAGTCTCTAGTGTCAGAGAAATGGGATAGTAAATCCTTTTAGGTAGTTGTGGTGGAGGAAAAAGACCAATTCACTGTGAATTAGGAGAACATATGTCTACCCCTAAGTATCTTGTTGATTATGCAAATGATCCCAGGCATTCTCCCTAAATGTGCCCAAAGAAGCTGTACATTTTTCATTCATTAGGTGAATGGTTTAGCCTAGATTGTTTCTAAGTTTCTTCCCAGTTTTTCACTTTCTGACTTACAATAACACCTGCTTCTCCCCAGTCCAACACCCCCAGGCTCCTGTTTTCCCACAAGAAGAGCAGTCCTGGTTCCTGAAGTCAGACCTGGGGTTCTAGTCCTTGTCCTCTTACCAAAACATTATTATCTTGCATTGTCCTGCCTTTTTTCAGGCAACAAACCAAATAACAGTTCGTATGCATTAATTTCATAGACTTCAAGCTACTTAAGTTTATCTCTTTTAAACCCAAATTTGAAATAGCTTGCTTTACACAAGTTGGATCTCATAGCTGGAGAAGTTATGTTAGGAGTATGTGTATACATACATATGAGGAAGTCATATGTACTTATCATAAATCCTTCCTTACTAAAGGGTATTTTCTTGAGGTCAAATTCATCCAAATGTAAGATATGCCAAAAATAGTACAGGTAGCCATTTATAAAGAAGAAGGAGGGTAAAAGTAAACAAAATAAGGAAGATTAATGTGCCCACCTTCAGGAATAATGGGCTGCCTGCCTGAGAAAGAACCAAGTACTGTTGTTTCCAATAATGCTTCCATTAATCAAAACCTGGAAGTAACTGCATAATGAGGCAAAGAAGTTAATGGATATGAGCATATGGCTGTACACTCTCTTTACAGGCGTGAGTGGCAAGTTCAGGGTCTTTACCAGTGCCATCCTCTCTGTCCCAAGATGTTAGAGCTGGGGAGAAAGACACGACTCCAGCAATTCCTAAAGAGGGTTCTGCAGATCACTCCCCAGAGCTGAGGGATGCTCCAAAGATAAAACAATTTCTCAGTACATGTAGAAAACTTTGCACACTCTACATTTATCTTGGAGATTTGCAAAATGTATTACAAAGCCTCACAGTAAAGAAACCTGTTTACTTTTGCTAAATGCAAAGTACCTCAAATTACTTTGCTAATATTATAACAATCTACAATACACTTTGAGAAAGACAATTACCCTCTTTTTGCAGTCTCTGCAGTTTCATTTACTTAGTTACTGGAATTGTCCAACGCCGATTCCATGAGGCTCACTAGCATGGCTTTTCTGCTGTCTTTATTTGGGCCCAGTGCCTGGTACAGAACTTGTGCCAAGTCCGTCTCAATAATATTAACTCAACTTGGATCACATTCAGTCTAACATTCTGTCTGTTGGTGATGGGGATTGTCCCTTTCAGTTTCAGTCAGTGTGAAACCATTTCCCAGAAGCCTAGCTCATCTCCATTTGGAGTCTGTCTTCCTCAACATGTTTTCAAATTAGAGGCTCAGGTTCAAGAAAATTCCATATATTTAATTCCCAGTTTGAAACCCAGAAAAACCTTTCACTTGTTCAAAACCTACTGTTTGTAAGTTTCATTAAATCCTCACTGGTCTTAATTGTTATAAAATGTTTATTTGGTTTAAAAGAAAAGCTGCCATTTTGAAGTTTCCAGTGGCTTTCCATAATGATGTCAGATCTTCTTAGAGCAGTTTCCTTTGCTCTGGGAAGAATCTGACTGGCTCATCTGAGGGAAAGCTAGATGGAGTGGTCCATAGTACTTGTGGGAATTGTATAACATGATATTGACAGCACCTGAGCCCAGCTAGGGAGCAAGCTAGTTGATTTCTGTAGCTTCGAATGGGCCTTGAGGGAAGAAGAGGATGGAGACCCACCACTTACCTTTCAGAGAAGTCATTAGAAATTCTTTGATATATTAAAACAGTTCTAAAAAAGGTTTTCTATCAAATAATACCTCAAAAGGGAATTCACAAGGAAAGGGAAATCTAGCAGTCATGATGGGACAGCTAGTTTGGGCAGAGAATAGGTGGCTTTTGAGACCAGTGTTCTAGCACTCAGGGCAAGCCAAGGGACAATAGATGAGCTGGTGAGTATAATCTAAAGGGCCTGTACAGGGCAGAAAGCTGTGGGAATATCAATCAGCACAGGATCCAGGCATATTACATTGTACAAGACTAATTTTCAGTATGTGGCAGTAATAGAAGCATCTATGAGTTAAAATCTGCAATCTTTTAGTAGAAAAATAGCATTTTCTAATTCTTCCTATGTGGGAATGAACTGACCCATTTGGCTTGCATTAGCCCCTAGAGAGCTGTACATCTGAAGCAATGGGTTGGGGTAGTTTATAGGCTTTTAACAAAATAGGTGACTATTTTGCATTTGTTCACCTTTCCTTTCCAGAATTTTCTCTGTAGCCTCAGAATTTTTACAACTTGGGTCTACAACATAGACCTTGTCTTCTTCTTTGAATTATTTTAATTAAATACATAACCATTATATTTCTTTTAAAAGAATGTCTTTTTGGGGGTGAGGGGTGACACCTGCTGAGAAAATATAACATAGCCCAAAGTGAAGGGTAAACTTTTTATTGAAAAGTTTCTTTATCTGGTAAAAAAGGAGAAAATATTCAAATTCCTCCCTGGATTACTAAATATAAAAAACTTTTTTATTTACCAAGGAGATAATCTATCTTCTCCATTTTCTCCCAAATTGAGCAAAAATCTGTGCATATGTTAAGTATTCAAAAAATACCTACTGGTTGACAGGAGGTCAGGAAACAAGGCAGTAATAGGATGATATTTGCAGAGAAGGCACAGACAAGCCACATAGTGGGGTGGGTGTAGCAGAATGGAGAGCCATGCCCCCAGAGTTTTATTGCACCAAACATCACAGTCAGCATCTTTTCGTTTATCTATGCAGGAATTCCCATATGGAAGCTATGAGAAGGCCGTTATTATCCTCACTGTACACACTAGTGAAGTTATATGGCCACAAAGGAGCAGAGTGGGAATTTGAACACAGGACCATTTAAATTTGAAACTCAAGTTCTCAACTACTTTACTATACTACCTCTCTTATAAAAATTGTGATCATCCCTATCTACTTTGTGAAGTGTCTAAATAACAATACTTTTAAAATGTATTCATGTATGTATAGGTACATAGACATAAAGTTTCTATTTATTAAGCCAAATGACCAAATTTATAGGTCCAAAGATAATGTGAGTATCCTCTTCCTTCTCTCTCCCACGACTCTGGGATGCATCTCTCTTGTTCATTATCCAACAAAGATGGGAGATGGTACAGATTTTTAATATCATTTTCTAATAAATACACAGATTAAAGCACATTCTTAGCCTAGTGAAACATCATTTGAAATTGGCTTTTCCTTTTCAAAAAAGTTGACGTCTATTTCAAGCAGAAAACATTTATCCTCTCCAAATGTTACCACAATTTGGCACGGTCCTAGGACCACAATGAATCTAGCCTCTGCACTTCCCAGCTAAGTTGTCCAGCCTTTCATGGTCTCACTTTCCTCTTCTGTGTCATGACAACTGACACCAAATTCTAACAACCATCCGGCACTAAAGTTTTGAAGACCTAAGTACAGCACTGATGTCTTTTTAAAACTATGTTCTTGCCCTTATTTTTAATTATTATTATGGTATCATTAATATACAACCACACGAGCAACATTGTGGTTACTAGATTCCCCCCATTATCAAGTCCCCACCACATATCCCATTACAGTCACTGTCCATCAGTGTAGTAAGATGCTATAGAGTCACTACTTGTCTTCTCTGCGCTATACTGCCTTCCCCGTGCCCACCCCCTACATTATCCCTTCACTTTTAGTCTGGGGATATCTTTGCGTTTGAGGTGAGTCTCTTGTAAGCAGCCTATAGATGGGTCTTGCTTTTATATCCATTCTGTTACTCTGTGTCTTTTGATTGGTGCATTCAGTCCATTCACATTTAAGGTGATTATCGATAGATATGTACTTATTGCCATCAGACTTCTCAACAGAAACTTTACAGGCTAGAAGAGAATGGCATGATATATTTAACACAATGAAACAGAAGGGCCTTGAACCAAGCATACTGTATCCAGCACGATTATCATTTAAATATGATGGAGGGATTAAACAATTTCCAGACAAGCAAAAGCTGAGAGAATTTGCCTCCCACCCCCTACATTATGTAATGCCCCTTAATCCCCTTATCCCTCCCTACCCACTCAACCACCTCAGTCCCTTTACCATTGGTAACTGTTAATCCATTCTTGGGTTCTGTGAGTCTGCTGCTGTTTTGTTCCTTCAGTTTTTGCTTTGTTGTGATACTCCACAGATGAGTGAAATCGTTTGGTAGTTGTCTTTCTCTGCCTGGCTTATTTCCCTGAGCATAATACCCTCTAGTTCCATCCATGTTGTTGCAAATGGTAGGATTTGTTTTCTTCTTATGGCTGAATAATATCCTATTGTATATATGTACCACATCTTCTTTATCCATTCATCTACTGATGGACACTTAGGTTGCTTCCATTTCTTGGCTATACTAAATAGTGCTGCGATAAACATAGGGGTACATATGTCTTTTTGAATCTGGGATCCTGCTTTCTTAGAGTAAATTCCTAGGAGTGGAATTCCTGAGTCAAATGGTATTTCTATTTTTAGTTTTTTGAGGAAGCTCTATACTGCTTTCCAAAATGGTTGAACCAATTTACATTCCCACCAGCAGCGCAGGAGGGTTCCCTTTTCTCCACATCCTTGCCAGCATTTGTTGTTGTTTGCCTTTTGCATGGTGGCCGTCCTAACTGGTGTAAGGTGATATCTCATTGTGGTTTTAATTTGCATTTCTCTGATGGTTAGCTATGTGGAGTATCTTTTCATGTGCCTGTTGACCATCTGAATTTCTTCTCTGGAGAAGTGTCTGTTCATATCCTCTGCCCATTTTTTAATTGGATTATTTGCCTTTTAGTTGTTGAGGCACATGAGCTCTTTGTATATTTTGGATGTCAATCTCTTATTCGATATGTCATTTATGAATATATTCTCCCATACTGTAGGATGCCTATTTGTTCTATTAATGGTGTCCTTTTCTGTACAGTAGCTTTTTAATTTGATATAGTCCCACTTGTTCATTTTTGCTTTTGTTTCTATTGCCTGGGGAGATATGTTCATGAAGAAGTTGCTCATATTTATATTCAAGAGAATTTTGCTTATGTTTTCTTCTAAGAATTTTATGGTTTAATGACTTACATTCAGGTCTTGGATCCATTTCGAGTTTACTTTTGTGTTTGGAGTTAGACAGTAATCCAGTTTCATTCTCTTACGTGTAGTTGGCCAGTTTTACCAACACCAGCTGTTGAAGAGACTGTCATTTCCCTATTGTATATCTATGGCTTCTTTATCATATATTAATTGACCATATATGCTTGGGTTATATCTAGATTCTCTATTCTGTTGCACTGGTCTATGGGTCTGTTCTTGTGCCAGTACCAAATTGTTGATTACTGTGGCTTTGTAGTAGAGCTTGAACTTGGGGAGCATAATCCCACCTGCTTCATTCTTCCTTCTCAGGATTGCTTTGGCTATTCGGGGTCTTTTGTGGTTCCATATGAATTTTAGCATGATTTGTTCTAGTTTGTTGAAGAATGCTGTTGGTATTTTGATAGGGATTGCATTGAATCTGTAGACTGCTTTAGGCAGGATGGCCATTTTGACAATATGAATTCTTCCTATCCAGGAGCATGGGATGAATTTCCATTTATTAGTGTCCTCTTTAATTTCTCTCAAGGGTGTCTTGTAGTTTTCAGAGTATGAGTCTTTCACTTCCCTTGGTTAGGTTTATTCCTAGCTATTTTATTCTTCTGGATGCAGTTTTGAATGCAATTGTTTTCCTGATTTCTCTTTCTGCTAGTTCATTCTTAGTGTATAGGAATGCAACAGATTTCTGTGTATTAATTTTGTATCCTGCAAGTTTGATGAATTCAGATATTAGTTCTAGTTGTTTTAGAGTGGATTATTTAGGGTTTTTCATGTCATCTGCAAACAGTGACAGTTTGACTTCTTCCTTACCTATCTTGATGCCTTTTATTTCTTTGTGTTGTCTGATTGCCGTGGCTGGGACCTCCAGTACTATGTTGAATAAAAGTGGGGAGAGTGGGCATCCTTGTCTCTTCCCCAATCTTAGAGGAAAAGCTTTCAGCTTTTCACTGTTAAGTACAATGTTTACTGTGAGTTTGTCATATAGGGCCTTTATTATGTTGAGGTACTTGCCCTCTATATCTATTTTGTTGAGAGTTTTTATCATGAATGGGTGTTGAATTTTGTCAAATGTTTTTTCAGCATCTATGGAGATGATCATGTGGTTTTTGTTCTTCTTTTTATTGAAGTGGTGGATGATGTTGATGAATTTTCGAATGTTGTACCATCCTTGCATCCCTGTGATGAATCCCACTTGATCATGATGTATGATCCTCTTGATGTATTTTTGAATTTGGTTTGCTAATATTTTGTTGAGTATTTTTGCATTTTTTTTCATCAGGGATATTGGTCTGTAATTTTCTGTTTTTGTCGTTTCTATGCCTGGTTTTGGTATTAGACTTATGGTGGCTTCATAGAATGAGTTTGGAAGTATTCCCTTCTCTTCTATTTTTGGAAAACTTTAAGGAGGATGGATATTATGTCTTCTCTAAATCTCTGATAAAATTCAGCGGTGAAGCCATTTGGTCCAGGGATTTTGTTCTTGGGTAGTTTTTTGTTTACCTATTCAAATTCACTGCTGGCAATTTGTTCAGATTTTCTGTTTCTTCCTGAGTCAGTCTTGGAAGGTTGTATTTTTCTAAAAAGTTGTCCATTTCTTCTAGGTTATCCAGTTTGTTAGCATATAATTTTTCATAGTATTCTCTAATAATTCTTTGTATTTCTGTTGTGTCCATCATGATTTTTCCTTTCTCATTTCTAATTTTGTTTATGTGTGTAGATTCTCTTTTTTTGTTGATAAGTCTGGCTAGGGGTTTATCTATTTTGTTTATTTTCTCAAAGAACCAGCTATAGGTTTCATTAATTTTTCTATTGCTTTATTCTTCTCAATTTTATTTATTTATTTTCTGATCTTTATTATGTCCCTCCTTCTACTGACTTTGGGCCTCGTTTGTTCTTCTTTTTCCAGTTTCAATAATTGTGAATTTAGACTATTCTTTTGGGATTGTTCTTCCTTCTTTAAATAGGCCTGAATTGCTATATACTTTCCTCTTAGAACTGCCTTCACTGCATCCCACAGAAGTTGGGGCATTGTGCTGTTGTTGTCATTTGTCTCCATATATTGCTGATCTCCGTTTTAATTTGGTTATTAATCCATTGATTATGTAGGAGCATGTTGTTAAGCCTCCATGTGTTGGTGTACCTTTTTGTTTTCATTGTACAATTTATTTCTAGTTTGATACCTTTGTGATCTGAGAAGTTGGATGGTACAATTTCAATCTTGTTGAATTTGCTGAGGCTCTTTTTGTGGCCTAGTATGTGGTCTATTCTGGAAAATGTTCCATGTGCACTTGAGAAGAATGTATATTCTTCTGCTCTTGGGTGGAGTGTTCTATAGACGTCTGTTAGGTCCATCTGTTCTAATGTGTTGTTCAGTGCCTCTGTGTCCTTATTTTTTGTCTGGTTGATTTGTTCTTTGGAGTGAGTGATGTGTTGAAGTCTCCTAAAATGAATGCATTGCATTCTATTTCCCCCTTTAATTCTTTTAGTATTTGTTTCACATATGTAGGTGCCCCTGTGTTGGGTGCATAGATATTTATAATGTTTATATCAATTATATTGTTGGACTGCCCCCTTTATCATTATGTAATGTCCTTCTTTATCTCTTGTTACTGTTTTTGTTTTGAAGTCTATTTCATCTGATACTAGTATTGCAACTCCTGCTTTTCCCCCCCTATTATTTGCATGAAATATCTTTTTCTATCTGTTCACTTTTAGTCTGCGTATGTCTTTGGGTTTGAAGTGAGTCTCTTGTAGGCAGCATATAGATAGGTTTTGCTTTTTTATCCATTCTCTAATTTTATGTCTTTTGATTGGTGCATTCAGTCCATTTACATTTAGGGTGATTATCGATAGATATGTACTTATTGCCATTGCAGGCTTCGGATTCGTAGTTACCAAAGGTTCAAGGGCAGCTTCTTTAGTATCTAGCAGTCTACCTTAACTCATTTATTGTGCTATTATAAACACAGTCTGATGATTCTTTTTTATCTACCTTCTTTTTCTTCCTCCTCCACTCTTTATATGTTAGGTGTCATATTCTGTACTCTTTGTGTATCCCTTGACTGACTTTGTGGATAACTGATTTAATTTTGCATTTGTTTAGTATTTAGTTGGTCTACTTCCTTTGCTATGGTTTTATTTTTTCTGATGACAGCTATATAGACTTAGGCACCTTTCTATCTAGAGTAGTCCCTTTAAAATACACTGTAGAGTTGGTTTGTGGCAGGTAAATTCCATCAATTTTTGCTTATCTTGGAATTGTTTAATCCCTCCTTTAAATTTAAATGATAATCTTGCTGGGTAGAGTATTCTTGGTTTGAGGCCCTTCTCTTTCATTGTATTGAATTTATCTTGCCATTCCTTTCTAGCCTGTAAGGTTTCTGCTGAGAAGTCTGATGATAGCCTGATGGGTTTTCCTTTGTAGGTGATCTTTTTTCTCCCTCTGGCTGTGTTTATTACTCGTCCTTGCCTATGATCTTTGCCATTTTAATTTTTATATGTCTTGGTTTTGTCCTCCTTGGGTCCCTTGTGTTGGTAGAACTGTGTACCTCCATGGCCTGAAAGACTATTTCCTTCCCCATATTTGGGAATTTTTCAGCAATTATTTCCTCAAAGACACTTTATATCCATTTTTCTCTCTCTTCTTCTGGTACTCCTATAATGCGAATATTGGTCCGTTTGGATTGGTCACACAGTTCTCTTAATATTCTTTCATTCCTTTTTTTCTATCTCTACCTCAGCTTCTCTGTATTCCTGTTCTCTCATTTCTATTCCATTAACTGTCTCTTCCACCTCATCCAGTCTGCTCTTAAATCCCTCCATTGTTTGTTTCATTTGTTATCTCCCTCCTGAATTCGTCCCTTAGCTCTTGAATATTTTCCTGTATCTCCATCAAGCATGCTTATTACTTTTATTTTGAAATCTTTTTCAGGAAGATTGGTGATTTCAGTCTCAGCAAGCCCTCTTTTGGTGTTTGAGGGATTTTGGATAGAACAAGGTTCTTTCGCCTTTCCATAGTCCTGGAGTGATGGGAATAGTCTCTCACGAATGGCACCAGTGTCAGCTGGGAGGACAAAATCCCTTACTGCTTGTGGTCACTGTGCCTGTCTCTGCTGTCTGTGCCAGTTAACTGTGCACATGGAGTGGCCTCTGGGTTAATCCCCTAAACTGCCATGGGTGGGGTGGCCCTCGGGATGGCCTACGGTGCTGGCAGGTGTTGCAGACGAGCAGTGCGTGTGTCTGTATTTTCAAAATATATGTGGTTTTGGGAGATTTCCGCCACAGTACTCATGGTACCACCTTTCCCCTGTTCTTGCCTTTTTAAATGATACATCGTTTCTTACATTTATTATCATTTCAAGTTTTACCTTCCCACCAGACTCCTGGATCTAGGACTGGATTTGGAATTCGTTCTAATTCATCAGTGTGGTCCCCATAGTTCTCAGTACAGGGCCTTATAACCAGGCAGGCTTTACACATGAGCCTGCCAATCATTGACCTCTAACTTATTTTTAGAAATTTTGAGAGAGGATGCTCCACTTTTTGTTATTTTCCTTAGGAGAACAGAAGAAGACATCTTGAATGCCATCCATTAGCTAATCCTTCCTAAACATCTTCATTTGTTGCTGTGAGTGTGAAGGATCCATTGGGAACCCAAAGAATGAATCATCTTTCATTTCGTGATTCCTGAGTATGTCCCTCCACCTAAATGTGCAACTCCTGGTCCAATGTTTCCTATCACAGTAAAAGGGGCCATCAGCCACTCTGTTATCAAGACAGTTACCCTGCCACAATCTGTTTTCCTTTGTTCCTCCCCTCTACCTCCATATCAAATCTAGCAACAAGCCTATATAACCATGCAACTTTTGACTAAATCTTTTAATCCTTCCAACCACCACTGCAGTCATATTGCCTGAATTTATGCAGTATCTTCCCAAATAGCCTCCCTGACTTCAGAGTCTACCTTCACTAATGTTTCTCGCACATCAGAACTAGAATGATCTTTCTACTATGCTAATCTTTTCTTGTTAGTTATCTGCTTAAAACACTTCCCTGGATCTCCATTGCCTCAGAAAAAAGGGACAAACTCCTTACAAAGTGTCAAATTAGTACTGATGCATAACAAACCACCCAAGGTTAGGATTTCAGATACAGCACAATGGTGACAGCTTGTCTCTGCTCCAAAATGTCTGGGATCTTATCTGGGAATACTTGAAGACTGGAAATAACTCAACAGCTGAAGACTGGTATCATCTAGAGGAGAATTCACTCACATGTCTGGTGGTTAATGGTAGCTGTTGGCTGGATATCGAAGTCAGAAATTTCCCAAAATGCTTATGTGTGGCTTCTCTTTATGTTCTATTTGCATAGACTAGATAGGGCTTCCTCACTATATGGTGGCTGAGTATCAAAACCAGAAGTCCTCAGAGGATGAGGTAGAAGTGCATTACATGATATAATCTATTCTCAGAAATCAAACTGTCCACCCAGGTTCAAGGGGAGAAGAGATACACAGAAAAGTCACATTTTAGAAGAGCATGTGGGATGGGAGATGTTGTAGTCATCTTTTGAAAACACAATCTGCTACAATTTACTTAAGGTCTTTCAGAATTTGATCCTGCTCACATCTCTGTAGCATTGCTCTCACCCGATTTGAACTCTGCTCTCCAGGGTAGCCTCTTGCCCCTTAATCTACCATATTTAATTGTCTTTAATCTTGTTCACAGGACCACCGATTATGGCCCACTGACATTCACTCCCCCCAAATACTTTCCATTACTTCCTCCCACCCTCCTCATCTTTCCTAGCTAATTTCCTCCTAGGTAATTTTCCTTACTGCTTACCTCTTTTCTAAATCTGTGTTGTGCCTTCCTCTTTTCGTTTCCAGATCACGCAACATAGTTCTTGGCACATGGCAAATGCTCAAGAAATACGTGTGGAGTGAATGGCTGTCTCTCCCAAATTAGAGACATTAATACCCAGCTCACTACAGTATCTCCTGAGACTAGTTCTGTGCTGACCCCCAGTAGGTGCTCAGAAGTATTTGTTGGAAGAATAAAGTACTGTGTTTTCTTGGTGATCTATAGAGGATTTCTTTTTTCTTTTTTTGAGAACTCATGAGGCTAGCCAGAACTCTGAAGAAGGCTTCATGCTGAGCTAGTACTATACCAACTGTTGCTAACAAAACTCTGCAGAGCTAAGTCATGATTTCAAAGCCTCTTCAAAGTTGATTCTCTCTGCCTCTCACTCAAATCAACACAGCCTCTAAGGAAAGAAGCTACATGGGTCACATAAAAACTTACAAGTGACGACATTCAAACATTGGAGCCAGAAACTCCATTTGGGATTGAAAGGAAGAAATTACGCAGGGTTTCCTCTTTCAGGCTGGGTAACAGAGCTATGTGAGCTTTTTAGTCTTCCTACAACATTGTTATGGGAAGTGATGGGTAATTAGCTGTTTATTACACACACATGCATTCACACACAGTTTCAAGCTGGAGTCCTCTTGCTGCAATAGCATAAGGAAAGGAAATCAATTTGTAGATTGTTCTTAAAATTGTATTGTGAAACTTTTCAGGGAACAAAATATTTATTGTATGGACAAGCATTACTAAAAATGATAACATTTTCAACTGTCCCCTAAACATTCTTTCTTTCACTCCTCCTTGAAAACAGAATTTAGGTTTAGAGATACATCTTAATGTTTCAGCTGAGGAACTGACAGAAGTTGCAAAGCAGATAGAGATAACAGCAACAGCAACAGTGAGCTCACCTATTAAGGAAATATTCAGAGCAACCAAATTTTCTTTCAGCTGAGGTCAAAATGACTAATTGTTTTCTTTCTAGTCCCTAAAATGCCTCAGCAGAAATATAAAAAAGGAGTAGACAAGGTGTATACTAAAAGAGAGCAAATTGCTTATTTGATCCTAATCTGTATCATTTTATGAGAATACTAAAGCCTATTGTGCATTTTATTCACATAATTTCTGAACATATTTATATAATAACCCTCCACCCATATGAAATTACATCCTCTTTATGCATAATCAAAGAGGCAGTTGGAAGAAAACAAGCTCATAATAAGATCTGTGATAGAGATTAAGAAGGACCTAATTAATACTTTTATGGAGGAATGAACTCGTTCTCAATGTACACTTTATAATTATGTCATTTAGGTTTCTGGAATCGCAGCTTAATTTGGAAAAAAACAACAAAAAATTTGGAAGCAATTCCCAGAGTAACTATTTTGTCTTACTTAAAAGAGCATGGCAACAAAGGTTTCTAGTACATAAAGGCACAACCTAAGCTAGCCCACTATTTATTAAATGATAACATGTATCACAGATCAAATGAGTATAAAGGACATATTTTAGAAATTGTGCTAACGTGCTTCTCAGCAAGGGGCATGTACTCCTTGATCACTTCTCTCCAGGAAGCCAAGTCTGGTGTCATACATTAGCAAGAAGTGAGTTTGAAGAACACAAGTCATCATGACACAGGCAGGAAAGTCACTTTGCAAACTCTTAAAAGGACTTGTGATTGGAAATCTCAGTGCATAATGTGCCTCTCAGTAACTCCAGCATCCTGGGTTATTATAACTCTCCAGAGGCACATTTAACAGAAAACAAGCAGGTGTGGCTTCTGCCTGGAACTGCTGAATTATCTTGGTGATTGTAGAGAGACACTAGAGCCACAGCCTTTCCTTCCATCACTTTAGTTCCAGCCCTTGACTCCAGTAAGGTAAGACTGCTCACTTGGACTTCTTAGATTCAAACATCAGTGGGGAGGGGAGATAATAGACCCCTCAGAGTGGCACCCAGGGCTTATAGTTTGGTAGTAAGGACACACACACACATACAAACACCCTTGTTAAGCTGACCCTGACATAACTCTCATTGGGAAGAGCAGATGCAACGTAGCTCAGTATCTCCTCCCTTGGCCCTTGCTAGACACTGAATTGTGTCCCCACACTCAAATTCATACATTGAAGCTCTAACCTCCAATGTGACTGCATTTGGTGATAGAGCCTATAAAGCGGTAGTAAGGTTAAACAGAGATCATAAGTGTGGGTCTCTGATCCAAATGGGATTAGTGTCCTTATAAGAAGAGACATCAGTGAGTTTACATGTTCCCGCACCCACACCTAGGAAAGGTTGCATGAGGACACAGGAAGAACACAGGCCATGAAGAGGGCTCTCATCAGATACTAAACAGGCTGGCATCTTGATCCTGGACTAACCAGCTTCTGGAACTGTGAGAAATAAATTTGTGTTGCTCAATCACCCAGTCTGTGGTCATCTGTCAGAGGAGCCGGAGCAGACTAAACAGCCCCGAATATCTGTGATGGAGCCACAGCTGACAATGGCCTGTCTATACATAAGGGATCTTGCTGGGTCTGAAGGCTCCAGTCTTGCCATGTCACTGCCCTTTAACACCTAGGATTCCATTACTTAGTACTTCTGGTTTAAGGAAAACTCAACAAACACAACACTGCTTGTTCTCTAGCATCAGTGCCATCCTTGGAAAAGCGTAGTCACTGCCCAGAGTCCCTGGCAAATATCACTGCTTGCAGCTTTTTTCCCTCCAGGAAAATCCATCTCCTTGTACTACTGTTCCCTCAGGGAAAGTTCATCGTCTTCCACTGTGATAGCTAAAACAAGGATTATTTCATATTATTGTAATTCTCACAATGCTATATAGTGTTATTAACTTCATTCTCAAGATGAGGCACTGAAAAGCTCATTCATGTGCCCAAGATCACAGGCCCAGATTCAGGATTTGAATCAAGGTTTGGCTGATCTCAAAGCACAAGGCTATGATTCTAATACAGTCAATTCCTATGTGTCCTATGGAGCAGACTAAACTTTACAGAATATGGAACTAACTTGACTTACAAATCCTATTTAAAGATTAGCTACTGGCTTAATAAAGTACTCCTCTCTGGCAATGTACTTAAATCTTAACAAACACTATTTAACTACAGAGATCTCAAATTCGGAAGTGAGTTTTTAGCTTTTAGTTAGATGTGTAATAAAACTTTTTTGTAAGAGAAAAGTGTGAAAATCAATGACTATGTTTGTGGTTTCCCCAAAGCATGAGAAGGATCCAGAGGACAAAACTTCACTTTCAAAAGCTAGTGCATTAAAGTAAAAAATACCAGCCATGGGTTACACTGTTAGGGTTGTGAGTGTGTTTTCTTTTTTTTCTATTTTTATACTTTCTGTAATGTTATTAATTGCATTCGTGATGAAAAAATTATACAATGTTTATTGAAAACTTACTACTGAGGTCGAAATACTTCATGCACAGTTAGCTCATTTAATCCCTAAGCAGTCTTGTGAATTCATTGCTACTGTTATTTTCCAGATGAGGGAACTGAGTCCCAGAGAGGTTAACACTAGTAAGTGGCAGAGTCAGGATTGAAAGCCAGGCATTCTTTTTCCAGAGACCATACACTGAACACCTCCAATAAGCTGCTTTTGAATGGTTGAATCTAGTGAGAGAGAGAAGTCCAGAGCATTAGAGTTTCCAAGTCTAAGATAGGGGAGAGAGGGAAGGACGTGGGACAGGGCAGTCAAGGGGCCGGACAAAGACCTCTGGTTCACAAAGACTCTGCTCTGTGGCAATTCTCTTTCTAAAGTGAACACATCATACTAAATTAATTCCCAGTCCTACAATAAATAAGTGACTCTCTATCCTTATATCTTCAGTCACAATAATCATTTCCTACACTCTGATTCACTCAGTCTCTCATCACAAATTACAAGGTAAATGCCTTTCATGGGTATGCTTTAGCCTCATAATTAACAACCTTACACAACAAATTATTTTTCTGTGTAATCTCATCCAGAAAGGGCAACACCTGTAGCATTACAGTGATTTGTAAATAACAGAAACATAATGTGTTGTTTAGAACCCAGGACACTGAATACTCAGGGGAAGCAAAATAACACTGATATTTATATTACCCCATTACCACCTCGAAAATAACCACGTAAGTAATATTATCAGTTACAGAGATCCACTCATTGTGCAACAACAACAATCTGGAAGAACAAATATCCACTTATTGTATATTCTAATGTCTTCACATAGGGTAATGATTTCACCTTGCTTGAGGAGAGCTGTTTTGGTGATGTGGTAAGGTCACTATTTAGTTTGTCTAAAAAAAAAGAAGAAAACAAGTTCCTTCATCTATATATCCAAATATTTATCCATCATTCTAATCCAGCTATCTATCCATCTACCTACCCACCCATCTCTCCATCCACCTGCCCAGCCACCTGGTGATCTAATGAATGTTTACTGAGCACGTGCACTAGCTGTGGCTCAGTCAGGAACTGCACACTCACTGCTGTGGATCTTGTTTGGGCCTTTCTCTTCTTTTGCGCCTAAGCCATTAGTGTTTCCTAAGTGTAGTCTATGGACACCTGCCTCAGAGTCTCCTAGGTGTCTTATCAAAACACATACTCCAGGCACCGGACTACTTTACCTACTTTATAAGAATTACTGGCAGGAATCTTTATTTTTTTTAATTCTAAAGATAATTTTAATCTATTGCGGTTTGAGAAACACTACTTTGGACAAATTCAGCTTCATAAGAATTCTTCTACAAGGAGTTCAGACAATAGAAACAACTACAGCCATTCACTCAAAGGTATTTATAGTCTCTAGATGCAAAGCTCTGATGATTTAGAGATAAGGACATGTAAATAAGAAACTGAAGAGCTTGATGGGACATTTGCAGGAGCTGATCTTAGTGTGGACTCAGAGATAAAAGCTAGGTAGAGGGTAAAATCCAAGATCTCTGAGAATTCTCCACAGTCATACTGTTCATTCATTCATATCCATGACCTTTTATTCTGGCCTCTGACTACTTCTCACTTCAGAAGACTGCATACCTGACTGTCTTTGAATTTGGGATCAAAGTCCCAGATTACTTCGATGATACAGACAAGTCACCTAACTTCTCCGATCTGTATGTTCGTTAACTGCAAAATGGGAAGGATTATACCATGTAACTCTCAAACTGTTTTGAAACAAATGTTGCCATTACATTTCTTTTGGTTCTGTAGACCTGCTCACCACTGAAATACGTTGTGCAGGGTTCTCAGCTACCCCAGCTACCCAGCCATATTGGACCTGCTTGTTGTTTATTCCTTCCTTCCACTGAACTCCTCCCCTCTAGCCACCTACCGTAAATAGCCCAAAACTCTCCTTTACACTTAGATTTGTGTTGAATGTGGAGAGTTGTCTATCCATATACCTGCATGCTAAGAGCTTACAGTCCAGTTGTGCCTAAGAAGTTGAGTTTTGAACAATTCAGAACAGAATGTTCTCCCATATATATGTGCAAATCAGTAAGGTAGCAACTAGCATAGAATTTCATAGTAGATGGCCTTCCAAATTCATAGCAAATGGCATTCCAACCATTGGGAGCCCACATGAAATATCAAAGCTAAGTTCCAGAAATGCTTCTTATAACACTTTCATCATCATAACCTCATTCAGTCAGTCACTTATTCATTCACTAATCTATTTATTGATTTATTTATTGAACTTTTTATATGTCATACAGTGTGTGTGGGCTGGGGTTTTAGCAATGAATAAAGAGGACACCTCCTCTCACAGAGCTGATAGTCTAGTGGTAGAACCATGCTATTCTATGCATGTGGACAGAAAGACAGAACAAGTCCTTGAGAATAAAGGTTAGTGATATTCTAGTAAGTTAGTGTCTATAGGTGGAAATTAAATCTGAGTCACTATGTACATCTATGGGAGACAGTAAGAGGATCAGGCAGAGAAAAAGATAATGGAAAAAGAGAAGTTTATATTTCCATGAGACTAAAGGTGACGATTTTTAGTATTCTTCATCTCTGTTCTATAGATCTACAATGATTACCTTTTGTGGAGTTAGCACAGCTCTGCCCACGGTCATGTCCAAAATTCCTCCCACTTAGGTAGTTTTGATATATCAATTCAAGTGGTGGGTGACCTCTCAGAGGCAGAGATATTTGGTATATATATGTATCTGTTGGAATGGAGTGCTCCACAAACTTGTATTGAACTTTCTGTTCTCAAGCTCAAGTGACAAATATCCCAATATGAAGGTTAGGGGGACTGGATAAGAGGAAACAACACCCACAAACCCACAAACTTGCCCTATACACTTCCTCTATAGGGGCCAGTTCCCAGAAGCACAAAGCTAACAAAGGTCACCTCCAAGATCAACAAGGTTCCACATCCAAAAGAGGGAAATGTCTTCTCCAAGGTCATGAAACAAGTTGGCAAGAGAGCCGAGGTGAGGACATGGGTCTCTCAGTTTTTAGTCCCGTGTTCTTCCAGCTGCATCAAGGCATCCATGAACTGAAGCTTTATGCTGCTGTCTGAAAGGCCGCTAGTCTCTTTCTGGAAGCTCCTGACAAAGAACCCATTTTTCACTGATTATAAAACATGCGAGTTGGAGATCCATACCAGATGCCCCGTGATCTCAGTAACCAGCATATCAGTCAGTATTCCCCTCCTGTGACGAGGAGGCACTGCATAGAACAGCACACCGAATCTGGGGCTGCAGCTCATATCTAGAAAGGCTCCACTCAAAAGGCTTTGTGCCATGAAACTGGCACCTGTTATCCTCCTCATTGTTAGTGTTAAAGTCATGAGCAGAACCCAAGCAACTAACATTAATGTGTGCCAGACACATCACATGGTAAAGAATTCAAATGGTATAATAGCATATACATATATTCTTACTTAATATGCATGAATTCAATTCTGCACAGTTCTCCCCACTCCTTCCCTGTCTAAAAAAAAAATTGTGTAGGAAGGGAGATAGAGACAGAAGAAGAAGAAACAGAGAACGAAAAAATATATATAAATAATACTGGCAATTTTAGCTTTCATCCCTAAATGTCTTTGCCACTTGAAAGAAGTAATGACTAATTCTAACCATTAGATTCTCCTCTTCAGGTAAAACTTTGAGCAAATCGTACGTTATCTGGCACGAGGGAGAGAAATTAATAATGGGCAATGACTTCCTGCCAGGTATTCTGTGAAAAGCTCTCATACGCATTGTTCCACTGAATCTTTCCAACAGTTTTACAAGCAAACTCATTGCCTGGCAGAGCAAAGGTTCTGGAATCACAAGACAGAGGAAAGGTTTATATGGCAATACTAGCATTCATTTGTGCTAGGATTTGTGGTTTCTAAATCATGCCCACATCTATTATCTTAATGAATACATTTTAAAGATGATAGAGTAGGAACAGTGGTTGTCACTCTGCCAAGTATCCCTTCCTTGGGTGAATATCTCCTTCCCCTTTTCATGTGCTCTGGGGGGACGTTGGTCACGGTACTCATGAGCAGCTGCTGTGCTCTGTCACTCTGCCAACACACTGGGTTGGGCATGTTATCAGCCTGCGTTCTCAGAGGGTCACATTCCCCTGGCTCCTTGGTATGTGGACCAGGGAGAAATGGAGAGATTCTTCCTCCTTTTGGACAGTGAGTTAAGGCAAAAATTCCGGAGCTACCAATAGCCATTTATCTGCTACTACATGGAAAGAGTCAGTATGAGAAGAATGTCTAATTTAAAAGCATTATAACTGGGTTAGGTCAAAAGAAGGAGGATTGAGAGAAGGAGAGGAGACTGAACTTACTGTTACTGATAAGCCCTTGGATCCAGTAATGCCTTAAGTCTTCACCACCTTGGGACTTCAGGCATGTAAATTAATGGTTTTCTTTCTTAAACTGTTTTAACCTGGGTTTCTCTAAGTTCCAACCAAAGAAGTCATGACTAGTACACATACAGAACAGGGACCAGAATCAGAGTTCTGGTCTTTTGTGATGTCTACTCCAGGGCTATTTCTCCTAAACTATAATGTCTGGGGAAATCTGGTGCTTGAGAAATTATCCAGAGAAGGGAATACTCTACTTTTAAATAGAAGAGGAAAAGGAGTGTGGACTTGATCACTCATAGGAAAGGCCTAAATGACGAGAGCTAAGAAGTGAGCACAATGGATACAAGTATGCTTCATTTCTAGTTTGCCAGTAGCTACCTCTAAAAATGGAACTTCAGTTGCCACCCACTGCTGACTCCAAGGCAGTATCTTCATCAAGGCATTCACAGCTTCGTTAGTAAAGTATGGTAACTAAAATGGGAATGGTTTCACCTCTGTCTTTACCACTGTTATCTACAGCTGGGCCTTCTGACCTGCTTAGAATATGTTAATTTACAGAATGTAGTCATTTTCCTTATCAGCCCCTCCAGGCAGTTGGCAAGAAGTATTTTCAGCTACAGACCTTGCAATCAGCCTCTCAGACCTGCTGAATTCCGGCACCCTGACAGATATAGCTAATTAGCACTCAGCAGCTCTTATACATTATCTCTGGCTCCAGAACATCCCCATAAATGAGGGGCAAGCCTTTCTCTACCCTTAAAAGACAAGAAGAAAATCTCAAAATATTTGGAGATTAAACAACTTCCTAAAAGTTACTCTCTATACCACAATTCCATTCATCTTTTAATGGTCAGCTCATGTCGCACCTTATCTGAACAGCCTTAGAAGATTACACCAATCTTTTTGTGATGTTTTCTTTGTCATGTAGATTGGTATAATTTTTCTACCACAGCATTACCATATACACTGCATACAGTGCAACGACTGGTAGGTGGCATAATCCTTATTCATCCATCCATCTATCCATCCAGTCAACCAGCATTTCTTGAGGATGTACTATTTGTCAAGCACAAGTGGGGATTCATGGAACCATGCAGAAAAGATAGTTTAGTTATATACTAGCTGGGAGAGAAAGACAATAGATAAGAAAACAAGTTATCAAGATAATTACATTTTGTGATGAGAACTATTGAGTTAATAAGATCAAATCAATGATATGCAGAGTGGAGGGAAGAGTGAGTTGATTTGAACTTGCATCCAAATAACTCTGATGCCTCTGTGCTTATTTTATTTATTGTATCAGGCTGTGCCATAGACTCTTTACCTTCATAGATTTAACAATCAAGGTTTTGATTAATTTTAAGAAATCCCAATGTCCCATGATTCTTCATTTTAATTTTGTGAAGGCACCTTCTTACATGCACTATGAAAGTGGTTTGTAGCAGGGAGGTGTTAAACAGGTGACTGGTTCTTCAGCCAAGAATATGTGTAGCAACTGTCGCAGAATGTCTCTGTAGAGGCTAAGCATAAGAAATTTAGATCTGGTACTAAGGTCTTGGAAGCATCAAAATATTGGGGAGATTTTCTTTCTAAAGGGAAAATGCCAAGTTGGGGCAAGGCCATTGTGTGGAAAGGCATCCTTTTCCTGAACTTCCAAAGGAATAGCAGAATACCAATCTCTAGCTGCTCACTGGAGTTGGAGCTGGTTGTAGGAATTAACAAAATTTACAGTCTCCAGTACCAACAGTTAAAGCCTCCTCAAATTGGGAAGAGTACCACCTCACTATGTACCCTTTGTACCTGTTCCAGCCTCTTCTCCTCCCCTTAGAAACCACCTGTAGTAGGTCTTTTCCTCTTTAGAGGCCAAGAACTCATATAATGCTTATACATCTTAAAGTACATATAATCACCCAGTTAATACAATGACATCATATCAGTGATTTTATAGGGACAAAACCCATCCCAAAGACCTATCTGTTTAGGCAGCTCTGTGGTAAGAAATGTCTGGATAGCTAGAAATTCCCTAACTACCTTGCTTATTGAAGTTCTCCAGTTATTTATTAAGAAATACATCATATTAAGAAATAGCCTGCACTTTGCTCCCTATATTTCACTTATCCAACAAATTTTCATTGAGCATCTACTACACAATAGGCACTGTTCTAGATACTTGGGACATATCAGTGAAGTAAACAGATAAAAATCCTTGCCTCCTGTTCACAAAATCCAGGAGCTGGAAGCAACCCAAATATTCATCAGTGGAAGAATGAGTAAACAAAATATGATGTATACATGCAATGGGATATTATCAGCCTTAAAATGGAAGGTCTAATGCGGATGGACCTTGAGGACATAAAGCTAGACAGTAAAGGACATACATTGCATGTTTCTACTTATATAAGGTATCTAAAAATCACCAAATTCATAGAAGTAGAAATTGAATGTTGGTAAGCAGGGGTGGGCAGAGGGAGAAAAAGGGAGTTGATAATTGGATATAGAGTTTCAGTTCTACAAGATGAAAAAATTATGGATATCTGTTCCACAACCCCTGTAAATATTAACACAGCTGAACTGTATGGTTAAATATAGATAAGATAATAAATGTTACAGACAATTGGATTAAAGATGGCGACATGAGAGGTGAGACACAGGCTTCCTCCTAAGACCGCATATAATACAAAAATATAATTAATACAACTAATCCTGAGAAAGCAACAGGAAGAGGACTGTGCCAGACTGCATACACCTGGAGAAAAGAGCAGACCTCACAGAACAGGGTAACGTACCAAAGCCGTGGCCCGGCAGGACCCAAGCCCTTCCCCCACCCCAGCTCACCAGCAGGAGGAAGTGAAACAGAGCGGGGAGGGAGTGGAGGCCTGGGACTGCTTAGTACCTACCTCTGGAGATATGCTCTGGGAGCACAAACCTACATTTCATGGTGCTTGCATGATACTCTCGTGATTATGGGGTTGGAAAGCTAAGACAGGCAGAATTCCTGCAGGGTCTGAGAGTCCAGCCACTTGTGGAAAGCAGGGATACATATCCGGCTGCTCTGGGACAAAAGAAAGGTGGGCAGTCTGAGAGACTTCCTAACAAGGAAGCCCTTAGCAAGAGGGCTGCCAAAGGACAAAGGATTACACAGAGCTTACTGCTCAGGAGAGAGGACAGGTAGACAAAATTGTCCAAGTGCACTCTGCCCAGCAGGTTGGGAGCTTTGCCATATAGACTGTCATATTTAAGGAGTAAAAAGAAATCTTCCTCCTTAGACGATCTTCAGGTGCTCCAGCTCCCTGGCTGGTTACACATCTCCAAGGACCACCTCCATAACACGCAGCCTACTGTGCTCTCTCCTGGCCAGCCCCATCTGGCTCGCAAACCAGCAAACCCTACCCTGGCATGAGGCGAGCCAGAGGGAAGATCTGTCTACAGCAATTACAAACACAAAGCATAGAGGCTTACACCTGGGTGCTTGGCCCACTGGTTCAGGCAGTGGAGACAGGCATAGCAGCCGGGAAGCAGGAAACAGCTCTTTCCTCCCCTCAGGCATCAACACCACTCCTGTGCAACCCCCGACATTGCTTCAGGGGCTGAGCAGCTCCAGGGAGTAGAGCTTCTCGGCACTAGAGGGCGCCATATACAAATATGAAATGCCAAAGGAACCTGGTTCAGACTAAAATTATTAATACAACTCCTGAGAAAGATTTAAATGACATCAACCTCATGACTCTTCTTGAGAGGGAGTTTAAAATAAAAATAATTAACATGCTCATGGAGGTATGGAAAGATAGGCAAGAACTCAGGAATGAAGTCCGGTCAGAGATCCAATCATTGAAGAGCACAATGGAGGGTATTAAAAGCAGATTGGATATGGTGGAGGAGATGATAAATGAAATAGAAACTAGAGAAGAGGAATACAAAGAAGCTGAGGCACGGAGAGAAAAAAGGACTCCTAAAAATGAAAGAATATTGAGAGAACTGTGTGACCAATCCAAACAAAGCAATATTCACATAAGGGTACCAGAAGAAGAAGAGATAGAAAAGGGGATAGAAACTGTCTTCGAGGAGGTAATTGCTGAAAACTTCCCCAATCTGGGGAAGGAGATAGTCTCTCAGGCCATGGAGATGCACAGATCTCCCAACACAAGGAACCCAAGGAAGACAACACCAAGACATATAGTAATTAAAATGGCAAATATTAAGGATAAGGACAGACTAATAAAAGCAGCCAGAGAGAGAAATAAGATCACATGCAAAGGAAAAAACATCAGGCTGTCATCAGACTTCTCAATAGAAACCTTACAGGCCAGAAGAGAGTGGTATGATGTATTTAATGCAATGAAGCAGAAGGGCCTTGAAACAAGAATACTTTATCTGGCAAGATTATCATTTAAATTTGAAGGAGGGATTAAACAATTTCCAGATAAGCAAAAGCTGAGAGAATTTACCCCCACAAACATCTCTACAGTATATTTTCTAGAGACTGCTATAGATGGAAGTGTTCCTAAGGTTTAATAGCTGTCACCAGAAGTAATAAAACCACAGTAAAGAAAGTAGAACAGCTAATTACTAAGCAAATGCAAAATTAAATTAACTATCCCCAAGGTCATTCAAGGGATAGACAAAGAGTACAGAATATAATACCTAATATATAAAGAATGGAGGAGGAAGAAAAGGAGGAAGAAAAAAAAAGAACCTTCAGATTCTGTTTGTAATAGCATATTAAGTGAGTTAAGTTAGACTCTTAGATAGTAAGGAAGTTAACCTTGAACCTTTCATAACCACGAATCTAAAGCCTACAGTGGCAATAAGTACATACCTATCGATAATCACCATAAATGGAAATGGACAAAATACACCAATCAAAAGACACAGAGTCACTGAATGGATAAAAAAACAAGACCCATCTATATGTTGCCTACAAAGGACTCACTTTAAACCCAAAGAAATATGCAGACTAAAAGTGAAGGGATGGAAAAAGACATTTCATGCAACTAATAGGGAGAAGAAAGGAGGAGTTGCACAACTGGTATTAGACAAAATAGATGTCAAAACAAAGAATGTCACAAGAGACAAAGAAGGACATTACATAATGATAAAGGGGTCTATCCAACAAGAAGATATAACCATTATAAATATCTATGCGCCTAACACAGGAGCACCTACATATGTGAAACAAATAATAACAGAATTAAAAGGGGAAATAGAATGCAACGCATACATTCTAGGCGACTTCAAAACTCCACTCACTCCAAAGGACAGACCAACAAGACAGAAAATAAGTAAGGAGACAGAAGCACTGAACAACACAATAGAACAGATGGAACTAACAGACATCTACAGAACTCTACACCCAAAAGCAGCAGAATACACATTCTTCTTCTCAAGTGCACATGGAACATTTTCAATAACAGATCATATACTAGGCCACAAAAAGAGCCTTGGTAAATTCAAAAAGATTGAAAATGTACTAACCAGTTTCTCAGACCACAAAGGTATGAAACTAGAAATAAATTACACAAAGAAAATGAAAAATCCCACAAACACATGGAGTTTTCACAACATGCTCCTAAATAACCAGTGGATCAATGATCAAATAAAAACAGATCCAACAATATATGGAGACAAATGACAGCAACAATTCAACACTGCAAAGTCTGTGGGATGCGGTGAAGGCCATGCTAAGATGAAAGTATATTGCAATACAGGCCCACATCAGGAAAGAAGAACAATCCCATATGAGCAGTCTAAACTCACGATTAATGAAATGAGAAATATAAGAACAAATGAGGCCCAAAGTCAGTAGAAGGAGGGACATAATAAAGATTAGAAGAGAAATAAATAAAATTGAGAAGAATAAAACAATACAGAGAATCAATGAAAGCAGGTGCTGGTTCTTTGAGAAAATAAACAAAATAGATAAGCCCCTAGCCAGACTTATCAAGAAAAAAAGAGTCTACTCACATAAACAGAACAAAAATGAGAAAGGAAAAATGACCATGGACACCACAGAAATACAAAGAATTACTAGAGAATACTATGAAAAATTACATGCTAACAAACTGGATAACCTACATGAAATGGACAACTTTCTAGAAAAATTCAACCTTCCGAGGCTGACCCCTAAAGAAACAGAAAATCTGAACAGACCAATTACCAGCAACGAAATTGAACTGGTAATCAAAAACGTACCTAAGAACAAAACCCTGGACCAGATGGATTCACCACTGAATTTTATCAAAGATTTAGTGAAGACCTAATGCCCATCCTCCTTATAGTTTTCCAAAGAGTAGAAGAGGGAATAATTCCAAATTCATTCTATGAGGCCAACATGACTCTAATACCAAAACTAGGCAAGACACCACAAATAAAGAAAATTACAGACCAATATTCCTGATGAACATAGATGCAAAAATACTCAACAGAATATTAACAAACCGAATTCAAAAATACATCAAAAAGATCATCCATCATGATCAAGTAGGATTTATTCCAGGGATGCAAAGATGGTACAACATTAGAAAATCCATCAACATCATCCAACACATCAACAAAAAAGGACAAAACCTACATGATCATCTCCATAGATGCTGAAAAAGCATTTGACAAAATTCAACATCCATTCATGATAAAAACTCTCAACAAAATGGGTATAGAGGGCAAGTTCCTCAACATAATAAAGGCCATATATGACAAACTCACAGCCAACATTATACTTAACATCGAGAAGCTGAAAGCTTTTCCTTTAAGATTGGGAACAAGATAAGGATGCCCACTCTCCTCACTTCTATTCAGCATAGTACTGGAGGTCCTGGCCATGGCAATTAGACAACACAAACAAATAAAAGGCATCCAGATTCAGAAGGAAGGAGTTAAACTGTCCCTTTTTGCAGATGACATGATATTGTACATAAAAAATCCCTAAAGAATCCACTCCAAAACTATTACATCTAATATCTGAATTTAGCAAAGTTGCGGGATACAAAACTAGTATGTAGAAATCTGTGGCATTCCTATACACTAACAATGAACTAGCAGAGAGAGAAATCAGGAAAACAATTCCATTCAGTTGCATCCAAAAGAATAAAATACCTACGAATAAACCTAACCAAGGAAGTAAAAGACCTGTACTCTGAAAACTACAAGACCTTCATGAGAGAAATTAAAGAAGATACTAATAAGTGGAAACACATCCCATGCTCATGGATAGGAAGAATTAATATTGTCAAAATGGCCATTCTGCCTAAAGCAATCTACAGATTCAATGCAATTCCTATCAAAATACCAACAGCATTCTTCAACGAACTCGAGAAAATCATTTTAAAATTCATATGGAACCACAAAAGACGCTGAATAGCCAAAGCAATCCTGAGAAGGAAGAATAAAGCTGGGGGATTATGCTCCCCAACTTCAAGCTCTACTACAAAGCCACAGTAATCAAGACAATTTGGTACTGGCACAAGAACAGACCCATAGACCAATGGAACCGACTAGAGAGCCCTGATATAAACCCAACCATATATGGTCATTCAGTATATGATAAAGGAGCCATGGATATACAGTGGGGAAATGACAGCCTCTTCAACAGCTGTTGTTGGCAAAACTGTACAGGTACATGCAAGAGAATGAAACTGGATTATTGTTTAACCCCATACACAAAAGTAAACTCTAAATGGATTAAAGAACTGAATGTAAGTCAAGAAACCATAAAACTCTTAGAAGACAACATAAGCAAAAATATCCTGACTATAAGCATGAGTAACTTCTTCCTGAACGCATCTCCTCAAGCAAGGGAAACAAAAGCAAAAATGAACTCATGTGACTACATCAAACTAAAAAGTTTCTGTACAGCATAGGACACCATCAACAGAACAAAAAGGCATCCTACAGTATGGGAGAATATATTTGTAAATGACATATCTGACGAGGGGTTAACATCCAAAATATATAAAGAACTCACACGCCTCAACACCCTAAAAGGAAATAAACTGATTAAAAAATGGACAGAGGATATGAAGAGACAGTTCTTCAAAGATGAAATTCAAATGGCTAACAGACACATGGAAAGATGCTCCACATCACTAATCATCAGGGAAATGCAAATTAAAACCACAATGAGATATCACCTCACACCAGTAAAGATGGCAAGCATCGAAAAGACTAAAACCAACAAATGCTGGCGAGGATGAGGAGAAAAGGGAACTCCTATACTCCTGGTGGGAATGTAAGCTAGTTCAACCATTGTGGAAAGCAATATGGAGTTTCCTCAAAAAACTAAATATAGAAATACCATTCTGACCCGGGAATCCCACTGCTTGGAATTTACCCAAAGAATACCACTTCTAATATTCAAAAAGACATAGGCACCCCTATGGTTATCGCATCACATTTTACAATAGCCAAGGTATGGAAGCAACCTAAGTGTCCATCAGTAGATGAATGGATAAAGGAGAAGTGGTACATATGCACAATGGAATACTATTCAGAAACAAATGCTACCATTTGCAATAATATGGATGGAGCTAGAGGATTTTATCCTCAATGAAATAAGCCAGGTGGAGAAAGACAAGTGCCAAATGATTTCCCTCATTTGTGAAGTATAACAACGAAGCAAAACTGAAGGAAAAAAATAACAGCAGACTCAGAGACTCCAAGAAGAAACTAGTGCTTACCAAAGGGGAGGGGTGTTGAGGGCGGGTGTGGAGGATGGGAGAAGGGGATTATGGGGTGCTGTGTTTAGTACACATGGTGTGGGGGATCATGGGGAAAACAGTGTAGCACAGAGAATGCAAATAGTGAATCGGTGGCATCTTACTACGCTGATGGACAGTGACTGCATTGGGATAAGAGCTGGGACTTGATAATATTTTTAAATATAGTAACCACATTTTTTTCATGTGAAACCTTCATAAGAGGGTATATGAATAATACCTTAATAAAAAAGTTAAAAAAAATAAATAATAAGAAATAAAAATAAATAAATGTTACATGTTTTTTAACATGAAAAAAAAATTCCTGCCTTTTGAGTTTATAGTCTAGTGAGATGAGGCATGTGGTGGTATTGTCAATATATAATAAACACAGTAAATAAATTATACAGATGTTAGAAGACAATAAGCAGTTTGAGAAAAGTAATCAGTAAAATAGGGGAAGATTTGAAGGACTAGCTGCAGAGGGAAGTTCAGTATTAATAGGATATAAGACTTCAATTAAAGGTACTATTTGGGCAAGACCTTGAAACAAATGAATGAGTTAGCATAACAGGTAACTGGGAGGAAGGCACCATTTTATGCAAAGGAATGGCTAAGTAGACCTAATGGTTGGAATATACCTGTTCCAGGAAGAAAACCAGTATTTTTGCCCTTTTGAACTCTCACAATGCTGGGGCTGGTGGGAGGAGGAGCAGGCATTCGACAAAGTAGAGGTCTGTGACTTCGTGGGGAAGGTGATCTGAGTTTTCCTCTAAGGTCCATGTTTTTCCCTCATGTTTTACTATTCATAAATTTCCCGAAACTGTGTGCTAGGGGCTGTAGATAAAGTGATAAGGAAGACAGGCTTGCCCTTGCTGCCAGCAGGGGAGAGGAGCAATTCCACAGGCCATCACAGGAACTGTGGTCAGTGTTTCCTAGGGATGTAGGACTAACTTCATCTGGGAGGTCAGAGAAGGCCTCCCTGAGGGTGGAATTTGAGTCAAGATATCAAGGAGTGGAAGTTAGCCAGATTATGAGCAAGGGAACAGTGTTCTGGGCAGCAGGGTAGCATGTTGATAGGCCCAGAGGCAATATGATGCAGAGCATAGGAGAAAATGAAACAATTTTAGCATGAATAGAGTGTAGAGCAAAGGGCACATAAACAGCATAATGAGGCAGAAAGATGAAGGGAGATATCATGGGGGCCTTGAAAGTTATTTTAAGGAAATTGTTTTCAATTTAGAAAAATAGGGAGTAATCAAGTATTTTAAAGTGAAAATTAATGTCACCAAATTTTACCTATTTTTTTTCTGCATAAAATTGGTCTCTTCCATATTTGGCCTATTTCCATTGTCTCATTGTTACTTCTATACAGCCTTCTTTTATTGATTTTTCAGTCATTTTAAAGAATTTAGGAACACTTTTGGACTCACCACCCAGTATGAAAGCTATGAGGCTCTGATAATAGCCTTCATCTATTTACATGGTTTTCTCCAACTTCCCTGGCCCATGCCCATCCTTTTCAACTTAAGGTAATCATTACCCTAAATTCAGTTCATCCTTCTCTTGTTTTTTTCTTTTCTATTTATAGTTTTACAACTATATGTATTCTTTTAAAAATTGACCAGCTTACCCACTATTAATTGTATAGCTCAGTAGTGTTAAGTATATTCATGTTGTTGTGATACAGATCTCTAGTATTCTTTTACCTTGCCAAACTGAAATTATATCCAGTATATATATTAAATTTGACAACCCTCCATTTTTCCCAACATCCTACTCCTGTCAGTCACCACTCTACGTTGTGTTTCTATGATTTTGTCTGCTTTAGATACCTCATATGAGTGGAATCACATAGTATTATTCTTTCTGTGACCAGCTTATTAAACTATGGGGTAAATGGCAGAATTTCCAGACTCTCCTCCCTTTCCTTAGTCCATTTACACATCAATAGGTATTTAGTACTGAAGCCTCCCACAGCCTCCAGGGCAGGGGGTGAAGAGAAAATGGCCATCCCCTCCTCCTCTCCATTCTTGATACATAATTGTTCTGGTGTCTGCCAGTCACCAAGGACCTGCCCATGGAGTTCCTGCTTGAAGGGATGGGTGAGGGAAGCAGAGCAGGAGCTGCAGCCAGAGGAGACAGATAGTACTGAGCCTTGCTAGTGACTGTAAGGAATAAAAGCCTTTCCCTCAATGTACTCTTTCCCTTGACTTATTTTAGTTTCACCAGTTTAATGGAGGGGGGGGGCACACTTGCCCAATGCCCAAAACACCCTTCCCCCGGGAGCTACATCTGGCATCCTTGGCAGAATCCAGTGAACCCAAAATCTGTCCTCATTGGTGCGATGTGTGTGGGTGGACTGCCTCTATGGTGAGGAAATACCCTTGGACCCACCTGTGGGTGGTGGGGAGACACTGAAGAACCCCCTGTGGGTGGTCGGGAGGCACCTGGGAACCCCCCACTGGACAGTGCAGCTTCACCTGGGGGTCCCCTTGTGGGTGGTGCTGAATTACCTAGAGATTCCCCTGTGGGGATTTGGTCTAGGGTAAGGTGCCTTCTAAAGGAGTTGGCCCCTCTCCAGAATTGGGGACTCCTTAGGGGGACTGAATGGTCATGGGGTGGTAGGAAATGTGGGGTGACTGTTTCTTACAGCATTGGAAAGGGTTACAAAGGAGAAAGACACACAACATCAACGGGAAGAACAGGGAGTGAGTTGTGGGATGCTTTGAAAAAGGAATGAGAGCTACTGAGAATGAGATTGTGTGGTTGAGAAAAATACTAGCAGCAAGGGAGGGGGCAGCAAAAAAAATGCAAGCTTCAAGATGCCGTGGGGGAGGTGAAGGAAGGGGTGGTGCCTTCAGCCCTGGAGATGGTAGAGGCGATGTCAGGGGAGGATTTGGGGGTGGGGCTGAGGGCAGAGCTGCTGCTGAGGCCGCTCCCTGAGGCACCAGCTTCTCCCCTATTGAAAGCCTGTCTGATTGTAATTAAGAAAATAAAGGCACAACAATCGCGAGTTCCTCAGTAAAAGAAACAGCACCCTCCCCAGGTTTTGGAGCTCTCCATGCTCCGCCCCTATACCCAGGCCAAACTGGTGGATGGCTTTTGTGTCTTGGGGGTTGAGGAGTAGAGAGATGATTCATCCCTCTCTCCATCAATGTTACAAAATGCCCATCAGACCCCAAGGAATCATGCATCTTTGGATTGGCTGAAAGCGGACATCAAGGCAGTTTGGCCTAATCAATGATTTACCATACTTCCCCACTAGCTGGCAAATGAATGCAGAGCTCCAGAAGGTTTTACAGGAGTTGGGCATGAAAAATAACATCTACAATATGAACTGTCAGGGCCCCAATGAGGAGTTGTTCACTGTGGGGATGAGAAATCTGGTACTCCACACAGCTCCTCTCTCTCTCTCTTTGGGTCCCTAGTGACTATTCTTGCCCCCATGTAGAGAAACCCATAAGTGAGGCTACTTGTACTTTAACAGACTTAGGGTAGGTTGAAATAATAAGAGCATAGAAGGAAGTATAGGCTATGACTAAAAGAAGATGGTCAAAAGACCCTGTGAAGGTCTGGAGGACCCAGATGTGGGTTGATTTGATAAAGACAGGGGCAGTGAAAGAAAAACTTGATGGACAGCCCAAAAGAATCTTGCTAGAGCTGGGGTATCATTTAAAGCTGGAGCAGCGGTTCCAGCCACTGAGGTCCAAGACACAGAAGCTGGATACAAAGCCCCATGTCCCACCTGTGTGTTTGAAGTACTTCCTGGGGGAGAATACTCACACTGGGCCCCCAGTTCCTGGGCCCCCATCCCCACAGTAAGATGATTGGGCATTGCAGTTTGACTGGGCGGGAGTGGTCAAGGCCCCCACCTTGGGGGATGTGGTAGGGACTGGAAGCCACATATAGAATTAGCAATTCATTGGTTCCCCCATGAATGTAGAATGTGTCCTGGCACTGGTAGAAACAGGAGCTGAATATTCTCTGATTTATGGCAGCCCTGAGTGTTTTTCTGGGACCCCTGTTGTGATAGATGGCTATGGGGATAAGGCAATTAGAGTGGAGAAAGCCAAAATCCCATTGAGAATAGGGCAGTTACCCCTAGAGGAATATATTATGTATATTTCTCCCATACCTGAATAAATTTTGGGGTTGGATATCCTTCATGGCCTGTGGTTACAAACCACTTTCAGGTAACTTCAGACTGAGGGTACGTGTGGTAGAGGCAGTTTGGAAGGGACATACTAAGCATTTTCCTGTAGCTCTGCCTATACCTTGCTGAGTGACAAATACTAAGTAATATAAATTGCCTGGGGGGCACAAAGAAATTGGAGAAACTCTACAGGAGCTAGAGAAGTTAGGTATCATAAAGCCCATTCATAGTCCTTTTAATTCTCTGGTGTGACCCGTGAAAAAGCCAGATGGCTCCTGGCATATGACTGGATTACAGAGAACTGAATAAAGTCACACGTACTCTGCTGCTGTACCCTCTATATAAGCCCTATGGACACCTCAGTCATGAACTAGGGATGCATCATTGTGTTGTGGACCTTGCTAATGCTTTTTTCATGGGAAGGTCAGCAGTGGACATTCACTGTTCTTCCACAAGGTTATCTCCACAGTCCCAGACTTGTAGCCCAGGACTTGGCAGCATGGGAGAAATTGCAAACAGTGTAGCTGTATCCTTATTTTGATGAAATTATGCTTACATCTGATTCCTTTGCAGATTTAGAAGCTCCCAGACTGCTGCAACATCTACAGGAGAAAGGATGGGCTGTGAACAGCACCAAGGTTCATGGACCTGGTTTGTAAATTTCTTGGGAGTTGTCTGGTTGGGTAAGACTAAAGTAATCCTGGAAGCATTCATAGATAAGGTCCAGGCTTTCCCTACCCCAACACTGTGGCAATATTACAAAATTTTGGGGGTCTTTTGGTCTACTGGAGAGTGTTTATCCTGCACTAGGCACAAATTATGAGTTCCTTATACTAGTTGGTACAAAAGGGCATCAGGTGGGACTGAGATGAAACATGTGCATCTATTTTATCATTGCTACAGCAGTCAAGGCCACAGAGGTCTTGAGTGTAATGGACACATCAAGGTCCTGTGAGCCAGATGTTTAGGTAATCAAAGATGGTTATATGGATGGAGCCTCTGGCAGTGGTCTGAACAGACCCGCCAACCTACTGGATTCTGGTCACAACTCTGGAAAGGAGCAGAGGTCAAGAACACCTTGACAGAGAAGCAAGGTGTACCATACTTTTCTGGTCATGGAGCCCATCACCGGAACAGCCCTGACCAAGGTAATGAATACATTTGAGACTGGACTCAAAAGCCACAGAGTGCTGCGGCACAGATGCCTACACTGGCCAAATGGGGTGCATACCTACAGCAGTGTGGTGCCCTCTCCACTAGCCTCTGGAGAACTCCAGCGCTTATTGGGGCCAGTGACATATTGGAGCCAGTGGAAAGCAGGAAGACCTTGCTTTCAAGCCATTAGTAACAGAGAGCCCTATCAGAAGGGAAGAGCCCCTATATATGAAGATACTTGGTATACAGATAGATCCAGTAATGTGCAGCCTCTGAAGTGGAGGGCTGTGGCTTTCCATCCTAAGACTGAGACAATATGGCTGGAGGATGGAGAGGGGAAGAGCAGTCAATGGGCAGAATCACGGGCAGTATGGCTCGTGATCACCCACGAGCCCTCCCCTATAGTTGTCTGCACTGATAGCTGGGCCATCTATCAGGGCTTGACCCTGTGGCTACTACTGACATGGTACCATG
Source organism: Smutsia gigantea (assembly GCA_032199065.1). Lineage (NCBI taxonomy): Eukaryota > Metazoa > Chordata > Mammalia > Pholidota > Manidae > Smutsia > Smutsia gigantea. The sequence goes on from JAVSCE010005222.1 coordinate 89,901, forward strand.
CCAACTGTATGGTTGGCCACTGGCCTCTTTGGGGGAAAGAGTTGTGGCAAGACCTATGGGCCTCTGGTCAGACTAAAACAGTCACCATATATCATCTGACTGGCCATTTGCCTTTGGCATCTCCAGAGAATTATGAAGCAGACACACTGGCTCAGGTGTGCTGGTTAGAAGGAAAGCCTGCCTCTGATATGGCCCAATGGTTACATCAGTGCTTGTTGCATGTGGGGCAAAAGACAATGTGGGCAAAAGAAAAAATAGCCCATTGGTGGGACTTGCCTTTGACCTTCAAAGAAGTCAGCAGAGCCTGGAAAGAATGCCTTGTGAACTCTAAGAGTGACTTACACTGAGTCCCACAGCAATGTGGGACAATAGTGAAGGACTGATACCCCTCGTTAGGTGGCAGGCAGCCTGTATTGGGCCTTTGCCCATATCACAAGGTATCAGTATGCCATGACTTGTGTGGATGTAGCTACTGGACTATTGGCTGCTTTTCCTGCACATTGTGCATATCAGAAAATGACCCAAAGGGGCCTAGTATGTCATTTTTCTGCCTATGGCTGGCCACAGATAACTAAGAGTGATCACAGCACCCACTCTACTGGACTTGTGTTACAAGAATGGGTGCAACACTTAGGGATAAAGTGGAAGTTTCATGTTCCATATAACTCTACCAGGGCAGGCATGACAGAGAGGTATAATGGTTTGTTGAAATCTGGCCTGAAGCCAGACACCAATAGTCTATGGCTGGTCAGTCCACTTGTGGACAGTGGCTACGGAGTTTGAACGAGAAGCCCTGGAAGGGGGCACTGAGCTCTGTGGACATGCTAACACACACTGATGCCTCTCCTACACAACTGCACATGCAAACCAAGGAGGAATTATTGAAACTAGCATATGGCCAGCAGAGCAACATCTTGCTGCCAGCACCAACCATGCTAAACCCTGGAGACTCTGTTGAGTGGACGTGGCCCTGGACATTTCAACACATGGACAAGTGATGGCTGGTATTTCTGGTGCCTTGGGGTTAAGGCCTAGAAGCTGGGCTCCTGTGTGTTCCTGGAGTAATGGCAGGGTGGCCCCCAAAGATCATGGTAGTGTATCCAGAATGGCTGGGAGGTACAAGCATCTTAAGGAGAAATTTTGTTTTGTCTTCATGGCCAGTTCATGTGCCTCCCATAGCCCTACATATTGACCCAGCCATAACTCCCACAGGGAAAGGGGTGAAGGTCTGGGGTGCTAGACCAGGATGAGACCCCATTCCTGCCACTGTCCTATCACAGGACCACTCTCTTGCATGCATCCTACCTGAGATGGACAGGATTTTCCTGTGCTGGTGTCATTAAAACATGTATCTTATTGCCCTTAAGGTTATTTTCTTCTTCAGTCCTTGCAGATTGGGCCTGCCTCCTAGCCATAGCTGCTGCCTGCTGAATGTGCATGGAGTTCCAGTTCAGCTGCTGGCCTCCTGTGGGCAAGCTATGGACTTAATATGAGTAGGACTTTGAACCCAGCTGGATCCTCAGGCTTGAGGACTGTCATGATTTTATTGTTACCTGTATTTCTGTTGTTATTGTTTGTAATTAGTCTAGTTACAGGGCTCTAGCTTTCTCACACGAGGGCCATTGTGGAAGATGGGGAGTGAGTAGATTGTGAGGCGAGAATTTTGGAGGGGTGGATGGTGGAGTAAATGGCAGAATTTCCAGAGTCTCCTGCCTGGCCTTAGTCCATTTACCAACCAATAGGTGTTTACCGCTGCCACCTCCCGCACCTTCTGGGACAAGGGGTGGAGAGAAAACAGCCATTCTCTCCTCCCCTTCATTCCTGGTACATAATTGGCCTGGCATCTGCCAGTCACCGAGGACTTGCCCATGGAGTTCCTGCCGGAAGCTGTGGGTGGGGCAAGCAGAGTGGGAGCAGCAGCCAGAGATGGTGCCATCTACAGATGCTAGCTAGTGACTGTAGGAGTAAAAGCCTTTCTACCAATTTACCATTTCTCTTGACTTATTTCAGTTTCACCAGTTTCATAGACGGACTCGCCCTGGGCTGGGAACACCCTTCCCCCCAGAGCTGCATACACTTAGCATTATATCTTATATCAAGGTTCATCCATGTTAGTGCATGTGACAGAATTTCCCTCCTTTTTAAGGTTGATTAATGTTCTGTTGAATATATATACCATATGATTTTAAGTATTCTTGAGGTACACTTTTATTTTGGTAAGAGCTCTCTGGCTGCTATTGGTGGAGTTTGGAGGGAAATGAAATAGTCCACAGAAGGCCTATGATGTGCAAACTACACCAGTGGGAGTGGTCCTTGTAGTCCAGGCATTCCCGTGTGAAAGGTCAGTTAACCATAGTTCCCCAACCTCATGTACCTCATGCTTTCAGCATGAGGCTTGGTGTCTGGGAATTACCCTCTTTGGTGAATCTGCTATGGTTCATGGAAGTTTACTCCTATCTCATTGTGTGAGATCAGATCATTCATATTAGCTGAGGTCTTAAGAATTCTAAAGACTCGCTAGCAGTGGGAAGGAAGATCCTTACATTTCTTCAGATGACCAAACCATTTTCTCCCTTTTTTTCCAGCAGAAAAAAAATCCTTTAATTGAATACCAGAAACAGAAATGAGAATTTCTAATAGTGTCTTCCTTTCCTTCTCATTAATTCATGCATGACATCTTTGTAGAACACTTGTGAATAAACAAGAATGTAATGGGGTCAGAAAGGATCAATATGGAGCTGTTACAGACCTAAATATAGGTTGGGGGTGGGGAGCAGGGGAGGAAAGGGGACAAAAATGAAGGAGGGAGAAAAAAAAAAACGTATGAGGCTAGGAAAGCAGTTGGTCAGTGAGATTCAGAGGGAAATTCACAGGGGAGAATATTTCCTGGGGCAAAGAGCATTACCAAAGCTACAAATACAAGAAGAGGAGGCAGAAGAGAGAAGGCAGAGAAAGCGAACTCATGCCAACTCCCAGCGAGATGGCTGAGGGGTTCCAACCTGCAGATCCATCTGTCTCCTCAGATTCTAGGGCAAACCTCATTAGTGGGAGAAGGCACCCCATGGTTCAATCCCTACCCTGGGGACCTCAGGTCTCCATCTGGCAAGCTAAAGGAACAAGTGTTTTGGCCCTGTCATGGATTGGATTCTCTCACATACTCTTTCTCTGATAAGAAAAATGCACATTTCCACTATTTATTAGCGGTTTCATGTTATTTTTCTAGCCTTAAGAGTCACACAAACTTGATTTTAAGTTGATGCTAAAGAAGAAGAATTTAAGTCTTTGTGCAATTAAACTCTGAAAAGCAAATTCTCATTCTCAGTCATCCTACCTGGCAGGTGGTCACAGACATCCACCAGACTTCCAAATTATGGTCCTTTGGCTGCAGGTCAGATGCTGCAGGGTGGGGCTTCCTCAGAAGGCCAAAGGGTCATGTGCTTGATGGGATGTTTTGTTTCTTCCTGGAAGGAGATGGGAGATGTTAGGGGCCCAGTACAAATCTAGATACATTTCTAGAGGTGAAAAATGCTATACATAGAAACAACAAAGATACTGAAAACATAACAAATGTATTCAAGAAGCATTTGTGCACAGCTTACTTGAGGATAAAGGCTCTCATAGGTGAGCCTTCCTCTGACAAAGCAGCAACTCATTCGTATTACGGAATTGAGGCCTTGGCATTCTTCTTGCATCTACTTAATTCATTTATTTGTTCAACAAATATGTATCAACTTTTCACCCACTGCCAGCATTGTGACAAGTATTGGGGCCATAGTGGTGTAAATTCAGATTCTTTCCTTGCCCCCATGGAGCTTACAGTTTGTTATAATCCAGGTTGTATAAGGGGAGGGATATTGTCAATCCCTTTTCAGAAGATATAAATACACTCTTCCTCCTTGGGATAGTTGCAAACATCTCTCCACATTCCTCCCTGTCCTCCATTCACTCGGGAATGGAGCAAGGGAAAGAAGGTAGATGGGGACCCCAATGCCTGCCTCGTATACCTCTTCTGCTTTGTTGTATGACCTTGGGTATGTTGTAACCTTGCTGAGATTCCATTTCCCTCATCTATAAAATCCAACCTGCCAGATTTACTTCCTCACAAAACTGTGAAGCTGAAATAAAATCACATATGCGAAGCACTCTGTAAATTGTGAATTGTTACACAATAGGCATTCTCTTTTGTCCCTCTTCCCTTAGGCCTTGTTTCAAGCCATAGGGTTGACAAACCACTCTGCCACATCCAGTTGTGTGGCTCGAGTTTTGAGACTTTCTGAGGCTTTGTTGTCTAGTGGGAAACTTGGTATTACAGCATTTAATAATACACAGGACTTCGAGGATTAAAAAAAAGCTAAAAATGGAAAGTCCTACGGTGCTAGGCAGAAATTGTGCTGTCAATAAAGTTTAAATCATTGTCTCACTTCCTTCTCTTCTGCCTACTTTCTCCAATTCTTTTACTTTACCTCTCAAGACCACTAAGCAAGCAAGATCGAGGTTATTGTGGGTGGAAGGGAAACTATATAAGAGTTAGTTTCCTCCTCAATAACAATTCTTAAGCATGTAGCATCTTTCTTCTCTGGTAAAGTAGCAGTCACCCTACAGAGGGTGACCATCAGTGAGATAATAGCAACAGCAGATAATTTGGGCTCACTACGGAATTGTGATCTAAGCACTTCACAAGAATATCTCATTTAAACCTCCACTTTCTGAATAAGGCCCTGTTATTATGAGGGAAATGAGGCACAGAAAGGTTAACTGACCTGATGAAGGTCATGCTGTTGGAGCTAGAGCTTGAACCCCAGGAGTCTGATACCAGCATCTATGCTCTTAACCATCTGGTCACCATGTTTTATAAGGCCTGAACTACTCAAGGAAAATTGACTGTTTTTGGATTCTTCATACAAGTTCCACAATTAAGGGCTTTTTTTAAGAGTTAAAAATGAATATTGAATGAAAGGATGGATAGGTGGATGTATGGATGGACGGTCAGTCCTTGAGAACTGCAAAGAATGCATGGTTCTCCCAGACTTTAAGTGATTTTCAGCTAAGTAAAATCTGTCATAGTCCAGCATTCCTTTTGTCTGCTTCTTTTTTTGTTTTCTTATTCTTTCTCTGCATTTGTTTCAAAGATGAACTACCACATTTAACATCCTTTCCTTAGAGGAAAGTTACTAGTTCTGCTATTGTACTTCAGCTGTTATTCTCAGGTGGTTTACTTAGCTCTTTCAGTCCAAATTAATTTGGTCCAAGCGCTGCAAATCACTGTTGCTTCCCTATTTCTAATGTCTTGGGTGGGAATAGCAGAGGGGCTGCAATAATCAATTTGTTACTAATATAATTGATAATATGATCATTTAAGAATCCTATGGAAGCCAGGAATTTTGATAGATTATTTTATTATTTTCTCTTATCTGCAATAATTTTCCTGCCTAGGTGTTATTCTGTCCATTTTGCAGATGGGAGCATCAAGTTCAAATCCATGACCATAGTTAATATGTAGCATATTCAGGCCTGTACTCTTTCTTTCATACTAAGCAACTTCCCACTCTCCTCCATGTTTCAACTTTCTGATCAGTGAAGTATTAAATCACTAACTCCTCTTTGGAGCTCATCACTAGCCTTCTGAAATGATGCAAATTGCTAAAAACCCATTTCTATTCTCAAAATTATCCTTTTCTTTCTTATCAGAACAGGCAAAGAACCACCTCTTGATTTCAGTATTCTCTCTAGACCCATGACACCTATTTGCCTCATTCTCACATTTTTATTCCTATCACTTTTACCTTTGCATAATGGTTGCATACTTCTTCTAGGGTAGGAATGAAAAAAATAGCATTAAATTCTCTTCTTTACCATGACTGATGTGTTATGACAGTAAGTATAAATAGCTTGAATTTATTCCATGTGTCATATGTCTATTTCAGTAAGTACCCATTGTGAATATTTATTATAAATGTTTGAATACTGATATCCTCTATTTGGGCAGGCAAAGGCTGGATAAGAGGTGACCTTTACTTTGGCAATTATAGCATGGAGACACTACATGTTTTTACACCACTGCTGAACTTCTTGGGAGAGGAGCATGTGTATGAGAATGTGGCAAAATATCCCTTCTCATAATCTTCAGGCAAAAGCAGTGCTTCATTCTCTGTCCTTCTCCCGCTTTAGATAAATCAAAGGTTTCTGGAAAGCTGTCAGAGCAGGTAGGCATGATCCCAGCTTCGGAATGGAGCTATGATAATTGAGTCCTCTGAAAGCAGATGCAGAGGTGGAATTAGGAATACTAGAGGTTTACTGTGTGAGAAAGATAAATGGAAAAGAAGCAACACTGAGCAGAGAAAGCTTCCAACCATGATGTATGACAAAAGTCTTGGCCAACCCAATGGAGGATCTATGGAGCAAATATTTCCTATCAGAGGAGTCTTGTGTTGGATAGAAACATCCAGTCCTTAGTACCCCACCATGCTTTGTGTGTGGTTGGAGGTGCCTAGGAAAGCATGATTTCAGCTTGAAAGCTGGAAGCTGTCAGTTTATTTGCAGTCCTTGCAACTGAATGGCAAGTTCTTTCATGGGAGGAGATACAAATGGTACACCTCTGTGGCAGCTACAGTAGTGCATTAGAGGTCCTCCAATCCTGTTCTCATATGTTATTGTTTAGCCCTAAAATCTCCTAAGGAATTCTTCAGCATCCTGCAGCCTCTTCAAATGCTTTTTATACTTCATTGCATTTTGTTAAAGTTGTTGCCTTAGGGGAAACAATATACATCCTTATTTTTTTATAGCCACTCAGAGATAATATAGTACTTCTTTACACAAAATACAGAACTTTGTAATTTTATACATCTTTTTCCCCAAGCCTTTATGTTACAATAATCCTTTATATATGTCTATATGTTATAAATCCTACAAGAATGTTAAATTTTGCTTTAAACAGTTACACAAAGTTACAAAGAAATTATGAGGAAAAGTAAAAAAGAATAGTTTTTTGAATTTCCAGATATCTACCATTTGCAATGTTCTTCAGTGTTATATGAGTATCTGAATTTCCATGTGGTATCATTTCCTTTCAATATATAGAATATCCTTAACGATGTTTACTGGTAAAGAATTCTTTTAAGAATTTTTGGCTATTATTTTTTAAATACTTTTTCTATCATAATTTATCTCTTCTCCTTTTGGGATTCCAATTACATGTACGCTGGACCACTTGTTATTATTTAACAAGTCCTCAAGGTCTATCTGTTTTATTTAATTTTCTTCCCTCCTTTCTTCAAATTAGATAATTTCTATTAATCCACCTTTAAATTAGCTTATTTTTTTCTGTCATCTCCAGATATTTTGTCTTTATTTAGCTAAGCTGCTCTGAGTCTGACCATCCATATCAGTTCCATCCATGATCTATAAGGGATTGAAAGAAATTGGGGATCTCTTTTCTGTTCTAGGAGTACCCCATTGACCTCACCAGGTGCAGTTTCCTAAGCAATAAAAAAAATGCAATTTTTTTCCCCAAACACTTGTCACTTCACTTGGGTTTCAAGATTGGCGCTATGGATGCATATACCTATGGATTAAAGCCCTCTGGAAGATGTAGGTGAGATGAGTGAATTAGATTTTTTGAAAAACTTTCTATCTTTCCTCTTCACAGTTAGAGAAAAGTACCTTTTTAATCTCGTGAATACAGAATCAAAGAACTCAATTAGCCACCCTAAAAATGTCTCTGATTCCAGCTTTCATTTTGTTAGGACTGAATAAATCTGACTTGTTGGCACATACTTATTTATTTTTGTACATTTAGTTAATAAAAGAAAATGGATAGTGTGATAAAAATGAGCCTAATGTGTTCTTATTTTTTTCTCATTTGCACTTATTTTATAGGAACTAAAGAAAAAAAAGTGTGCTGTGAACATGTCAGCATAAGGATTTATAACTTTATTCAATACATCACCTTTTTTTATTGTGGTAAAATACAACTAAATTAACCATTTCAATGTGTTTGATTCAGTGAAATTTAGTAACATTCACAGCTATCACCTCTATTTAGTTCCAAAATCCTTCCATCACCACAAAAGGAAAACTCATGCTCATTAAGAAGTCATTTTCATTCATTTCTTCCCCTCGCTTCAAGCCCTAAATGGCTTTTAGTCTCTATGGAGTTACCTATTTGGGATATTTCACATGAATGGAACCAATTATACAATATGTAACCTTTTGTGTTTGGCTTCTTTCACACTGTGGCATGTATAAGCATGTCATTCCTTTATTTGATTGAATTATATTCTGTTTTATGTAGAGTTGACTCTTGAGTAACACAGGTATGAACTGTGTGGGTCCACTTGCACAAAGATGTTTTTTCAATAAATATATTGGAATTTTTTTGAAGATTTGTGACAATTTGAAAAAAACTTATTTCTCTAGCTTACTTTATCCTAAGAATACAGTATATAATATGTATAACATACAAGATATGCGTTTATTGATTGTTTATGTTATTGATAAGGCTTCTAGTCAACAGTAGGCCATTAGTTAAGTTTTAGGGGAGTCAAAAGTTATATGTGCATTTTCAACTGGATGGGGGTTGGTGGCCCTAACCCCTACATTGTTCAAGGGTCAACTATACATACCACAATTTGTTTATCCATTCATCTGTTTCCACTTTTTGGCTATTGTGAATAGTACTATTATGAACATTGTGTACAAGTTTTTGTTTGCATACCTGTTTTCAATTATCTTGGGTATATACCTAGGAATGGAATTGCCAGTCATATGCTAATCCTATATTTAATATTTGGGTGATTTACTAAACCGTTTTTCACAGTAGTTCTCCCATTTTACATTCCTACAAATAGTAATATGTAGACTCCATTATCTCCATATCTTGACAAAAACTTGTTATTTTGCGTTTTATTATTTAAAAAATTAAAGCCCAGTAGGTGCAAAGTGATACATCATTTAGGTTTTATTTGCATTTCCTTCATGCCTGTTGATATTGAGCAATATTTCATGTGCTTGTGGGGCATTTGTACATCTTCTTTGGAGAAATATCTATTCAATTATTTTCCCTATTTTAAAAAAATGGGTTGTTCACCTTGTAGTTGAGTTGTAAAAGTTTATATATTCTGGAAATTAGACATTTATAATATATATTATTTGCAGTGTTTTCTCCCTTTCTGTATGTTGCCTTACTTTCTTCATAGAGCCAGTTGCTGCAAAAAAGTTTTAATTTTGGTGAAGTCCAATTCATCTATTTTTCTCTTGTTGCTTGTGTTTTTGGTGTCATATCTAATTATCCATTGCTAAAACCAAGTTCATGAAGATCCAACCCTATGTTTTCTTCTAACATTTTTAGCTTTGGCTTATATATTTTGGGTTTTGATCCATTTTGAATTAATATCTGTGTATATGGAGTGAGGAATGAGCCTAACTGCAGCCCTTTTGCATATATATATTCAGTATTGAAGCACCATTTGTTAAAGAGATTATTCGTTCCGCATTGAATGACCTTTCCATGTTTGTCAAAAATCAATTGGCCCTAAGTGTATAGGACTAATGCATTCTTATTCACCAATGTTTTTACACTCTAAATGTTACTTTGTTCTTGGATAATGGAAACAAGGTATATTTCTTTTAATTTTCATACTTTGTTTTCAGAGACCAAGACAACCTCTGCATTTTATTTATTTGAATAAAATATTGAAATTCTGTACTACTATATACTTGTTTTTTTTCTACCATTCATTATTTTCATTATAAAATTATGACTTTTCCCATAGAAACCAAACTTATTAATGGGCTTAAGACCCTATCTGCTACCGTGGTTCTTAAATTTTATTAAAGGCCAAAGGATGTACTTACAACATCTACCATGAATATTAGCTATCATAAAACAGTTCTTAAGAGGGGTCTAAGAAATACCATTAATATTGAATATTTTGAACATGTTAAATATCTAACATTTTCTGTATATTTTTAAACTATACTGAAATTGATATATTTTGATTATACTTTATATATATTGTTTTTACTTAATTATATCATAAGATAAAATGGATTATGTTCAACTTAAAGTCTCATACTAAACACAAACTGTTTAAATTTATATTTTATTAAATGTAGCCTACAGACTCTCTTCTTAAGTCTAACTCTAATAAACAAATGGTTCTAAATACATGAGGACCTATTATCTCAAAGTATTGTGAACAATGTAAGGAAATTAATGGAATCTGTAAGTATATCTAAGTGTAAATTTTTTTGCATACACTTCAACTTTAACATGGTTGCCTAGGTATTTGATCATAGCCTTCTGTTATGTGTATATGTTTTAGTGTGTATATATGTGTATACATGTACACATACTAGTGAAGAGTAACAAAGAAACAAAAATTTATCAGGCAAATCAGAGATTGGCAAACTATATCCTGTGAGACAAATCTGGGCTTCTGCCTGTTTTTGTATGGACTCCAAACAAAGAATGGTTTTTATAGTTTTAAATAGTTGAGGGAAAAAAATGTCACACAAAAATTATGTGAAACTCAAATTTCAACCTCTACAAATGAAATTTTATTGAAACACAGCCTGCTCATTCATTTACCTGTGGTTCATCATGGCTACTTTTGTGCTATTATGTGAGGGCTGAGTAGTTGTGACAGAGACTCTATGACTTGCAATCAATGTCTAAAAATCTTACTATATGACTCTTTACAAAAACATGTTTGCTAACCTCTGCTTTAGTGCAGGCTAGAACCCAGAGTGGTAAGCAGAACAGACACTGCTTCCAACCTAAGGGTATTTTGAAATTGGTGAATTTAAGCTTCCATTTTCCAGGATCTTGCTGGAAAAACTGAAAAAAGAGGTTGTAATAGATTTCACTGTATAAATCTGGCAGACCAAAGAGCAAACCTTTAGTGTAAGTCATTAATCAGAAACAAATGGCTTCTTCAACCCTTCGACCTCCAACAGTGAATATTTCCTTGGTGCTAAGTACAGTATAGGAATCTCTGAACTGTTGAACAGTAAGCTTTCCTGGAATGGCTTTGAGCTCAAATTAATGTTACTTGGATAGTTCAAAAAGCCTGAAGTTGTGAATTTATTTTAAGTCTGTCCCTGAACATTTTAGGTGCCTGGCAAAGATAAGTTAATACATGTATTTTTATTATACTTCACTTATTTTTTACCTTAATGGGTAGATAAAAAGTAGAATGTAGAAAGCTGCTTTATTTTCTGCTAATTTTCTGTCTAATTTTCATTTTTTATTAAACATATTGACATATAACATTGTGTAAATTTAAGGTATACAATATTTGGTACATTTATATGTTGTAATATGATTGCCACTGTAGGGATAATCAGTACCTCTATCATGACACATAATTATGTTTTATTAATTTCTGTTGTTTTCCTTGCTTTTTGAGTTGAATTTTGTTGTTTTTCTAACTTCACAAGATAGAAATTTCATCCATTAATTTCAAACCCTTCTTCTTTTTAATATAAAAACTTGAAGTTAAATTGCTATATGCTATATGTTTCCTCAAAGTGCTGCTTTAGATGCATCCCAAACTTCTTTTAACTTCTTGCTTTGAACTCATTTAAGTTAAAAAAAAATTAGAGTACCGAAAACTCATGTATGCTGTCCTCAGCTTCTCCTAAGGTTAATGTTAATATAGCCACAAGACACCTATCAAAACCAGTAAGTTAATATTGGTACAATACTGTTAACCAAACAACAGACTTTTCCAGAATTTCACCAGTTTTTCCAATATCTTTTTGTTCTGTTATTACTCCTTGTTCTTCATTCTGTGACAACACTTCAGTCTTTCCTTGTCATTCATAGTCTTAATATTTTTGAAGAATGCTGGTCAATTTTTGTGTGGGTTGTCCCCCCAATTTGGATTTGTCTGATTAGAATAAGGCTATACACTTTATTTGCAAGAGTGCTACAAAAAGGATGTTTTGTAATTTTTAGTGAAACATATCAAGGGATTCATATAATTATCTTATTTTTTTATTTTGCACTAGATCACTTCATTTAATATGCTATACATTCATTCTTTCAGATAGAAATATTTTCCAATGCTCTGTCACTTCAACACATGGATTACATAGTAGTGTGCTTAATGTACAAATGTTGGGAATTTCTGAACACCTTATTTTATTTGATTTCTAACTTACTCCATTTAAGCAGAGATACACTTTGTAAAGCTTTAAATTTTTTGAAATCAGTTGAAACTTATTTGTAACAGCATATGGGGTTGAAAAGAATATGCATTCTATGATTAGGGTTAAGATTATAAATGTCAATTAGCTCAGGGTATTAAAAATCCAACTATGATTAGGGATTTACCACCTTTTTCCTTTATGTTTTTCCTCCATACATTTAAAGTTATGAAGCAGGTCTACATGGATTTATGATTGCTATATTTTCCTGATTAGTTGACTTATTTGTCATTAAGAAGTGCTCCTCTTTAGTCCTGTTAATATGTCTTATCTTTAAGTCCACATATTTCTTCTGCTAATAAAACCCTACACCTTTCTATGCCTACAGTTTACTTGGCATTTCTTTTTCTGTCCCTTTAGTTTTAACCTACCTAGGTCACTATACTTAAAGTAGGTTTCTTATAGACAACATATAATGGGTCTTTTATTAAATACAATCTAATAATCATGGAGTGTTTAGTACATTAAAATTTAACTTATCAGGACTAAAGATGGTGGCGTGAGAGGTGAAACAGAGGCTACCTCCTAAAACCGCATATAATATGAACATATAATTAATACAACTAATCCTGAAAGAGCAACAGGAAAGAGAACTGCACCAAACTGCATACACCTGGAGAAAAGAATAAACCTCAAGGAACAGGGTAATGTACCAAAGCCGTGGCCAGGTGGGACTGAAGCCCTTCCCTCACCCCAGCTCACCAGTAGGAGGAAGAGAAACAGAGCGGGGAAGGAATGGAGGCCTGGGACTGCTGAATACCTAACTCAAAATAAAAATCATTAACATGCTCATGGAGGTACAGAAAAATATTCAAGAACTCAGGGATGAATTCTGGTAGAATATCTAATCATTACAGAACACAGTATCAGAAATGAAACATAAAATGGAAAGTTTTAAATGCAGATTAGATATGGTGGAGGAGATGATAAATGAAATAGGAATTAGATAAGAGGCATACAAAGAAGCTGAGGCAGAGAAAAAAGGATCCTAAGAATGAAAGAATATTGAGAGAACTGACAAATCCAAATGGAACAATATTTGCATTATAGGGGTATGAGAAGAAGAAGAGAGAGAAAAAGGGATAGAAAGCCTGTTTGAGGAGGTAATTGCTGAAAACTTCCCCAATCTGGGGAAAGAGATAGTCTCTCAGGCCATGGAGATGCAGATATCCCAACACAAGGGACCCAAGGAAGACAACACCAAGACATATAGTAATTAAAATGGCAAAGATCAAGGATAAGGACAGACTATTAAAAGCAGCCAGAGAGAAATAAGATCACATACAAAGGAAAGCCCATAAGGCTATCATCAGACTTCTAAGCAGAAACCTTACAGGCCAGAAGGGAATGGCATGAGTGTTGAATGCAATGAAGCAGAAGGGCCTCAAAACAAGAATACTTTATTTGGCAAGGTTATCACTTAAATTTGAAGGAGGGATTAAAAAGTTTCTAGATAAGCAAAAGCTGAGAGAATTTACATCCCACAAACCATCTCTAAGGTGTATTTTGGAGGGATGGCTATAGGTGGAAGAGTTCCTAAGGTTTAATAGCTATCAATAGAGGTAATAAAACCACAATAAAGAATGCAGAACAGTTAATCACTAAGCAAATGCAAAATAAAAATCAACTATTCCCAAAGTAAACCAAGGAATAGACAAAAAATACAGAATATGATACCTAATATATAAAGAATGGAGGAGGAAGAAAAGAGGGAGAAGAAAAGAACCTTTAGACTGTGTTTGTAATAGCATATTGAGTTAAGTTAGACTCTTTGATAGTAAGGAAGTTAACCCTGAAGCTTTGGTAACCACGAATCTAAAACCTGCAATGCCAATAAGTACATATCTATCGATGATCACCTTAAATGTAAATGGCCTGAATGTAACAATCAAAAGACATAAAGTCACTGAATGGATAAAAAAACAAGAACCGTCTATACGGTGCCTACAAGAGACTCACTTTAAACCCAAAGACATACACAGACTAAAAGTGAATGGATAGAAAAAGATATTTCATGCAACCAATAGGGAGAGAAAAGCAGGAGTTGCAATACGTGTATCAGACAAAAGAGACTTCAAAACAAGGAAAGTCATAAGAGACAAAGAAGGACATTACATAATGATAAAGGGGTCAATCCAACAAGAAGATAAAACCATTATAAATATCTATGCATCCAACACAGCAGTACCTACATATGTGAAACAAATACTAACAGAATTAAAAGGGGAAATAGAATGCAATGCATTCATTCTAGGATATTTCAACACTCTACTCACTCCAAAGGACAGATAAGAAGACAAAAAATAAGTGAGACAGAAGCACTGAACAACACATTAGAACAGATGGACCTAACAGACATCTACAGAACTCTATACCCAAAAGCAGCAGAATACACATTCTTCTCAAGAGCACATGGAACATTTTCAAGAATAGATCATATACTAGGCCACAAAAAGAGCCTCAGTAAATTCAAAAAGACTGAAATTATACCAACCAGTTTCTCAGACAACAAAGGTATGAAACTAGAAATAAATTACACAAAGAAAATGAAAAATCCCACAAACACATGGAGGCTTCACAACATGCTCCTAAATAACCAGTGCATCAATGACCAAATAAAAACAGAGATCAAGCAATATACAGAGACAAATGACAACAATAATTAAACACCACAAAATCTGTGGGATGCAGTGAAGGCCGTGCTAAGAGGAAAGTATATTGCAATACAGGCCCACCTTAGGAAAGAAGAACAGTCCCATATGAATAGTCTGAACTCACAATTAGTGAAACTAGAAAAAGAAGAACAAATGAGGCCCAAAGTCAGTAGAAGGAGGGACATAATAAAGATCAGAGAGGAAATAAATAAAATCAAGAAGAAAAAACAATAGAAAGAATCAATGAAAGCAGGAGCTGGTTCTTTGATAAAATATACAAAATAGGCAATCCCCTTGCTAGACTTATCAAGAAAAAAAGAGTGTCTACACACATATACAGAATCAGAAATGAGAAAGGAAAAATCACGATGGACACCACAGATAAACAAAGAATTATTAGAGAATACTATGAAAAATTATATGCTAACAAACTGGATAACCTAGAAGAAATGGACTGTTTTCTACAAAAACACAACCTTCCAAGGCTGACCCAGAAAGAAACAGAAAACCTGAACAGACCAATTACCCGCAGCAAAATTGAATTGGTAATCAAAAACTGCCTAAGAACAAAACCCCTAACCAGATGGCTTTGCTGCTGAATTTTATCAAACATTTAGTGAAGACCTAATAACCATCCTCCTTAAAGTTTTCCAAAGAGTAGAAGAAGAGGGAATACTTCCAAACTCATTCTATGAGGCCAGCATGACTCTAATACCAAAACCGCGCCAGGACACCACAATGAAAGAAAATTACAGACCCTGATGAACATAAATGCAAAAATACTCAACAAAATACTAGCAAACCGAATTAAAAAATACATCAAGAGGATCATACACCATGATCAAGTGGGATTCATTCCAGGGATGCAAGGATGGTACAACATTCGAAAATCCATCAACATCATCCACCACATCAACAAAAAGAAGAACAAAAACTACATGATCATCTCCATAGATGCAGAATAAGCATCTGTCAAAATTCAGAATCCATTCATGATAACAACTCTCAACAAAATGGGTATAGAGGGCAAGTACCTCAACACAATAAAGGCCATATATGACAAACCCAAAGCCAACATTATACTTAACAGTGAGAAGCTGAAAGCTTTGCCTTTAAGATTGGGAACAAGACAAGGATGCCCACTCTCCCCACTTCTATTCAACATGGTACTGGAGGTCCTAGCCATGGCAATCAGAAAACACAAAGAAATAAAAGGCATGCAGATTGGCAAGGAAGAAGTTAAACTCTCCCTGTTTGCAGATGACATGATATTGTACATAAAAAACAGTAAAGAATCCACTCCAAAACTACTACATCTAATATCTGAATTCAACAAAGTTGTGGGATACAAAATTAATATGCAGAAATCTGTGGCATTCCTATATACTAACAATGACCTAGCAGAGAGAGAAATCAGGAAAACAATTCCATTCACAACTGCATTCAAAAGAATAAAATACCTAGGAATAAACCTAACCAAGGAAGTGAAAGACCTATACTCTGAAAACTACAAGACACTCATGAGAGAAATTAAAGAAGACACTAATAAATGGAAACACACCCCATGCTCATGGATGGGAAGAATTCATATTGTCAAAATGGCCATCCTGCCTATAGCAATCTATAAATTTAATGCAATTCCTGTAAAAATACCAGCATTCTTCAAGAAAATAGAGCAAATCATTCTAAAATTCATATGGAACCACAAAAGACCCCGAATAGCCAAAGCAATCCTGAGAAGGAAGAATAAAGCTGAGGGGATTACACTCCCCAAGTTCAAGCTCTACTACAAAGCCACAGTAATCAAGACAATTTGGTTCTGGCACCAGAATAGAACAATAGACCAATGGAACAGACTAGAGAGCCCTGATATAAACTCAACCATATATGGTCAATTAATATATGGTAAAGGAGCCACGGACATTCAGTTGGGAAATGACAGCCGCTTCAACAACTGGTGTTGGCAAAACTGGACAGCTACATGCAAGAGAAAGAAGGATTATTTTTTAACTCCATACACAAAAGTAAACTTGAAATGGACCTGAATGTAAGTCATGAAACCATAAAACTCTTAAAGACAACACAGGCAAAAATCTCCTGAGTATAAGCATGAGCAACTTCTTCCTGAACGCATCTCCTCAAGCAAGGGAAACAAAAGCAAAAGTGAACACATGGGACTACATAAAACTAAAAAGCTTCTGTATGGCAAATGACACCATGAACAGAACAAAAAGGCATCCTTTAGTATGGGAGAATATATTTGTAAATGACATATCTGACAAGGGGTTAACATCCAAAATATGTAAAGAACTCACACAGCTCAACACCCAAAAAGCAAAAAACCTGATTAAAAAGTGGGCAGAGGATATGAAGAGACAATTCTCCAAAGAAGAAATTTAGTTGGCCAACAGACACATGAAAAGATGCTCCATATCACTAATCATCAGAGAAA
Source organism: Smutsia gigantea (assembly GCA_032199065.1). Taxonomy (NCBI): domain Eukaryota; kingdom Metazoa; phylum Chordata; class Mammalia; order Pholidota; family Manidae; genus Smutsia; species Smutsia gigantea. The sequence goes on from JAVSCE010005222.1 coordinate 107,217, forward strand.
TGCAACTTAAAACCACAATAAGATAACACCTCACACCAGTAAGGATGGCCAGCACCCAAAAGACTAAGAACAATAAATGCTGGCAAGGATGCGGAGAAAGGGGAACCCTCCTACATTGCTGGTGGGAATCCAAGCTAGTTCAACCATTGTGGAAAACAATATGGAGGTTCCTCAAAAAACTAAAAATAGAAATACCATTTGACCCTAGAATCCCACTCCTTGGAATTTACCCAAAGAATACAATTTCTCAGGTTCAAAAAGACATATGCAACCCTATGTTTATCACAGCACTATTTACATTAGCCAAGATATGAAAGCAACCTAAGTGTCCATCAGTAGATGAATGGATAAACAGGATGTGGTACATATACACAAGGAATACTATTCAGTAACAAATCCTACCATTTGCAACAACATGGATAGAGGTGGACGATATTATGCTTAGTAAAATAAGCCAGGTGGAGAAAGACAAGTGCCTAATGGTTTCTCTCATTTGTGGAGTACAACAATGCAGCACAATTGAAGGAACAAAATAGCAGACTCACAGACTCCATGAAGGCACTAGTGATTACCAAAGGGGAGGGGTGTGGGAAGGTGGGTGAGGAGGGAGGGAGAAAGGGATTGAGGTGTATTATGTTTAGTACACATGGTGTGGGGGGTCACGGGGAAAACAGTGTAGCACAGAGAAGGCAAACAGTGAATCTGTGGCATCTTACTACACTGATGGACAGTGACTGTATTGGGGTATGGGTGTGGACCTCATAATACGGGTAAAAGTAGTCACCACATTGTTTTTTCATGTGAAACCTTCATAAGAGTGTAGTTCTATAAGAACTTAATAAAAATTTAAAAAAAATTTATCAATATGGTTGGACTTAAGTATTATTTTCTAATTTTTTTCTACTTTCCTGTGTTTTTTTCATCATTTACTCCTTTCTTAGTTTCTCAAGCTTGTTAAATATTTTTAATGTTCCATTTTAATGCCTCTGTTGATTTTTTTAGCTAAACCTATCAGCATTATTTTAGTGGCTGCTCTAGAACGATAATATTTATCCTTAGCTTATTACAGCATTCTTAGAATTAATTTGTACCACATATAGTAAAATATAAAAATGTTTCAAAATTATAGTTTTAATTACCCTCAACTTTATGCTATTATTCTTTATATTTTACATAGACATATAATAATACACCACATAATACATGCTATATATTTTTTCTAACAGTCATATATATCCCTTGAATTAAGGGAAGAATATCATATATTGACCATTTTCAGTCTTCTTCTTATAGATACAGGCTTCTATTCAGTATTTCCTTATTATTCTAGCCAAAAGAATTATCTTCCATATTTCTTATAGTTTGGGTCTCATGGTAATGGATTATTTAAGTTTTCATCTGTCAACCTGTTGTCAAGTCTTTTCAGCAAATTTGTTATTTCAGATATTATACTTTATAGGTCTATTACTTCCATTTGGTTCTTTTATTGTCCATTTCTGCTCTGGGTTTTCGTGTGATTTTTCTCACTGTAAACATATTTTCCTTTATGTCTTTGAATGTATTTGAGATAGGATTCAAAGTCCAACACTGTCTTCCCTGTAGTGGGCAGCAGTTGAAACTGTTTAACAATTTTGATCTTCCATCTGTAGCTTTGCACTAAAAACTTGAGTTTCCTTGATTCATGAACAATTCAGGGATCCCCAAAGAATTTAGGTAGTTTATTTGCAGATTTGGGGAGTTTTGTGGCACCTTTCTTTCCAAAATTGCCACCTTTATTTTCCAGGCGCTGACCACTCTGAATTTCATTATCTGACTCTGTAAGCGAGTAAAACTGAACCTAGCCATGCCTATTTAGATGGGAATGTTCAGTTACATGACATAAATCCCCCATATATTTATTTTTGTCTTAAACTAGTTTGTTTTGATTTTTCATTTGTTACATTTGAAGAAGACCTAACTCATATAAAGATTTCGGCTAATTAGCAGACCCTCTGGCAACAATGGAACATTTTTAGTGGAATTAGATTACAATCCTCTAGTCCATGTTAAATTCAAAATAGGTAGAAGCATCTATACCTTTGCTTGGGTAAAGTTGATTATTACATTGATTTTTAATTTAGTTTCTGTATTTTTTTTGCTAGACTGCAAGATTCTTGATGGCAGAGGCAACATTTTATTTGCCTTTGTATTCCCAGGGCATAGCATGGAGTACAAATATTTGTTGAATGAATGGATTTTGACATTTGAATTTGGCTATTGAATTGCAAGTTACTGTCTAACCAACCAGTTACTAAGTCAGAGATCCATTCTCTTCACTAAAGCCAACATAACCTTTAAAAGGATTAAAGTAAATCATCTCTCAGATGACCTAAAACCATCCAATGGTTTTACAATGCACTCAAGAGAAAAATGTAACCTCATTTCCAATGTCTAGAAAGTATACCATGTTCTAGACTATTCCTCTTTCTAATCTTATTTCTTACTAGCCTCTCACTTTTTCCATCATGCTTCAGTTCACTGGCCTTCTGCTTTAATAATTTATTCTTTCCAAGCTTCTTTCTTTTTGACCCAGAGCTTTTCATTTGCCAGTCACTCTGCCTAGAGTGTTTTTCCTACAGCTGTTCACATGGCTGGTTCCTCATCATTCAAATCTCAAAAGCTTACCACCTTTTCAAAGAACTTTTCCTGGATCTCCCTACCTCATATAATACATGCATGAGTACCATCCTTCTACACATAAACTCTGTTTAGTGCATTACTTTACATTTATTATTTATAGTTTTACTAATTTATGAAGCCATTTGATTATTTATTTGTTTTCTTCTTTATGGTCTGTCTCACATCATAAAATATGATCTCCATGGGAGCAGGGACCTTATCTCCCTTGCTCACCCCTGTATCTTCAGTGCCTATAACAATGCTTGCTCGATAGATAAGATAGAAAGAGTTCAATAAACATTTGACGAATGGATGAATTTAATCTTAACAATCAAATCAAGGATGATTATAGATAATTTGATTTTAAAATGGTCAATTCATAATAAAAACAAATCAAACCGGTTATTTGGAATCATGAGGTGATACTGTTGTTTTTCTGATTCCACAAGGCCAAGAATTAAGTTGAGCCACAAAAACACAGCTGCCATGTAAGAAAAATAGCAAAGGGCCAGCCTAGTTGTTTTATTGCTCCTTTGCTCTTTTTAAAGTAGGATTTATACATAAAAATGAGAACCATTAAAGTTAATAGTCTCACACAGCCTCGTCATATTGATTTTTCTCCACAATTGATCTCATTCATTTTGGGCATTTACTATTTACTAGATATTCATGTAGGGGCAAACACTGACCTCTATATTCACTGTGATCATTTTTATTGTTCATTTTGTTATACTGTCGCTCCAAATACACCCAAACGAATGCATTTGGTTATTTTTATTGTAGGACTTGCCATTTCTTCCAATGAAGATCTCTTCCCTGCACATTTATTTTAAACAAGATAGACAGTGTACAACACTGACATTTTTATGCTGCTTATCATATAATTTTGTATGAAGATGACATACATCACTAATGCTTTAAGTAGTTCAATCAAGAAATTATAGTAGTGTAATGCAGAAATCAAAACAAGCATGATTCACTCTTTCTTCTACCTGCTTTGCAGGTCTTCCATTTCTAGAGAGACATTGCCCCTCATAGAGATCCACAAGCCAGAGCAGTAACTTTTGGAGAAGTTTGCTCTGTTATCACAAAAAGAACCATGTTTTCTCCACTTGTTCTGGCTCCCCTGCTAGGGAATGCTCTATCTCTGCTTCCGCATACCTTCTGAGAGCCTCTGCTGTTTCTATTTGTTCTACTGCTTGCTTCCTCTGAGCACTGCCATAGACTGCTGCTATCTCCACTGCCACTCTTGTTTAACAGTGTCACTGCCCACCACAGCCCCCAAGGTGACAGAACTATGCTGTTTCAGGCAGAGGTAGGAGAACTGATTCTCCTTTTCTAGGAGCCCACTTTGCCACCCAGCCTCCAACCAAGAGGCTAGTGTCTTCCAAAGTTTCCTGGTGAGTTAATTGCTTCTGATTTCACTAAAGTTTCCTGATCCTCACCTCTATTCAGATTTTTTGCACAAATGCACAGTGGGATCTATATGCAAGTAATAATTGTACTCCTCCTCCGATGACTAAGTCCTTCTATTGAGCCATGTCTATCTGCTGACTCAAAACAGCTACTAACATTTATAAAGCGCTATCCACGTGGGTGGTACTGTGCTAAGTGTTTTGTGTCTTTTAATATCAGCTTAATACTGTAAGACAGATAACTGTCATTATCTACCGGAGGGCAAAGGGTTTTGTCTGTTTTGTTCCATGCTATAATCTCAACACACAGAACAGTCTGAAACAGAGTAATTCTTCAATAAATATTAGATGAATAAATCTCCATTTCATTTATGAGAAAACTGCCGTTTAGCAAAGTAAAGTAACTTGCTCAAGGATTTGGTAGTGCCAGGATTTGAAGTCAGGCCTCCCTGACAGCCAAATGCTCACTCAGAACCGCCTGAAGTTTCCTAGATGTCAGGCGGAGACTTGTCAGACCCGCCTCACTAGATACCCCAGTGTCTAAATCTTAGCATGGAGTGTGGACCAGGCTCCAGCAAGGATAGTGCTTCAATCATTCTCTGAGGAAAACTGAGAAATTGATATGCTTCTGAAATATCAAATATTAAATTGTACAAGAGAAAACAGATTTAACCATTCTGATCACACACTCCTCCCCTTTTGTCTGTTCCAGGCACTAGTTCTAAGCTGTTAGCCTGAGCTCAAACTCTCATTTCTTCCATTTATTTCTTATTGAGAAGTTGCTTCTACTTCCCCTCTACCCAGTTCCTCCCATCCATCCCAGAAAGAAGCATGCCAGTACAATCTGCTTTGGTGAGACGTTGGCTCTCTTTTCTAACTGATCTTATTCCTGTTTGTCCAAGGTTATTGTGAAGCTGGTCACTAAAAGAAACCTATTTATAGTAATTGAGTAGAGTAAACTGAGTGGCTCATACTGAGTAGAATTTATTGTATCACTTGTTTGTTAATTGCATGCTACCTTGATTTCATTTGCGCACATGTCTTCTCTCTGCAGATGGGTCTCAAGAATCCTGACAGGATCTGTGTCCATTTCTGCTTCACACTGCATATGTGCAGAGATTATTGTTAGACATTAACCTTTTGCTAGTGACTAGGTGGGTGGTAAATATGATTACAGCTGGGCAGGGTCTTGGCAAAGGGCACCGATGTCTTTGGAATCACTATGTTTACCTTAAGCTCCATTGTATGATTCTCAAGTTTACATAACTCAAAGCTACAGTATAAGATTCCCAGTTAGAGAGTTTTGCATGTAAAAGGTTTATTCACTTGAGATTTTGATTGCTGATGAAAACTTCAGTTCAGTTGTTGTCAGGCTTCCCAAAGTATCTGAGCAGTTTATAAATGACTGTGATTCGGCTTCTTGGAGTAGAGAAGATACGTAGGAAGAGATTTCATCCAGAGAAATCTGGACATTGACTGTTTTCTTCCATGGATGAGGATTTGCCCTTGCTTACCTGCTCACAACTCAAGAACCAGAAAAGCCTAGAATGTGTCAATAGTCCTTTAAATGGAAGTAGCAGACAACTAATTCAAGTTCTTCCTAAGTGGTGACAAAGTAGGTTTTTTTTAAAGTCCAACATGACTTACCCTGCAAGAAGTGCCATCAACATCTAAGCCTTCCACATACCCAGTGAAAACTAGGATGAAATATGCTGCATCTACATGTCCTGCTGAGTTTTTATATCCTTGATTGGACTAAACACAAATTAGGGTATTTGCACATTTTTGTAGCATTTACCAATCAATCAACTATATCTGAAAATGCTCAGGGATGTTACTTGCCTGTCTAAATCTGAAAAGACAGCATTATTTGTTAACTCTTTGCATTAATTATATGCTTCATTTAAATGCATCTGTTCTCCCTTGCCTATTTTCAATAAGAGTAGGGAAAATTCTTTCGTCCTGGATTATCAGGGTAATTCTCTATTTTCTAAACTGTTTTCTTTTTTGAACACAGTCACAAATGAGGAAAACTATTCCCCCAAATTCCTATAGGGTGTGATTTTAACTGAGACTTTGTATCCATGAAGAAATTTTGAAGTTACAATTCTTGGCTGCTGGCACAGACCTTAATCTCAAATAACCTCACTTCAAGAGCCTAAAAACCCGCGAGTTCATCAATGATATCTATAACATAACAGGCTCAGAGGCAGACAAAAATGTGTTCCCAAGCAGATCATCTTAGACAGGACCAAGGAGAGGAAACACAGATTGAAAAATAAATGACAAACACAAAAGTACACAAAGATGCTAAAGAAAAAGCACGCCTTCAGGTCTTAGGAGAAGGACTCTGGATGCTCAGATTTCTAACCATCCAATCCATGGTCATCGTGCAGAGAAAAGCACGGGCTTATAACCTGTATTAAACTTCACATATTTGCTAAAATGTATTACAGTGCCATTTAATTTACTTTCCCAATCAACATGTAAACCTGGCAGAATTATATTTGTGTCAGGATATGGAAATTGAAACATAGAGAGCTGAGCTTCGTACTGAGAACCTGAGAGTTCTAGCTCTACCACAGACCCCTTCCAGTTATTACATGAGGTCAAGTAACCTAATGTCATCAGGCTATAGATTCCTTATCTATTAAATGTGGACAATATGTCCTACACACCTACTGTTTCAAGGAGTAAATCAGGTAAGATGTACAAAGTACTTACTAAGCATAATATTTGGCTCATAATATGTGACCTGATACTATTGGCATTTTCAAGGTTACCAAGCTAAAAAATACAGAGCTGGGCCCAGACATCAATGCTGATTGGGAAATAAATAGTCTAGATATTGAAACTCAGTATAATATTATCTGTCCATTTACCCTTGACAACTTTTTGAAATTGAGGCCAGTGACTTCCACTGTTAGGACACTGCTATAGCTGGCATTTTGGCATTTCCATTGCATTGGATATTTGCACAAAGGCTTCCTATGCGGGTGATTCTACTTTTTCTTCCCAATAATCCCATGTAATCAGGATAGAAAGTATACCAACTTTCCAGGAGTATACCAATTTTAGGAGATTAAAATCCAGACCCATCAGGTTTTCCATCAGTGGTCCTCAGAGGCTAATAATGGGACTGGATGATACTTGCAGTCAATGGGGCTTTTTCTCAGAGCCTCTTCAAATTTGATAGTGGGACTGAAGGACTCACTCGTGTTTTCTTATCTTCCTCTTCCCTTTAGGTAAATATTTTGGATTCAGCTCTCAAAGGGAATTTCAAATCCTCCCCTCTCTTTCTATCCAGGTCAGAACCCAAAACAAAGCCACAGTTCTCTCCTTGGGCTCCTGCAATAGATAACCTAAATAGACCTCTTGTTTCCACTCTTACTCTGCTCCAATTTGCCCATCATGCTGTAAAGTGACCATAACCTTTAAAATTATATCACATGTCTTCATCCTCCAATGACTTTCCATGTTCTCAGGACAGTTAAAAACTCTCATCATGACACTGAAACCCAGTATGATCTGGCCCTAGGTACTCTTCCCCATTAGACCATGTGGGTAAAATTGCAGTATTTCCAGAATCTCTCACCTGGCCTTTGTGCATCTCCATATCAATAGGTGTTTTCAAGGGGTGGAGAGAAATAGTCCATCTCCGTATCAATAGGTGACTCCATGGGGGAGCAAGGGCCTATCTGGACCAGAGAGATTGGATGGGGTCCCTTTTTGCAGCCGGGTTGTGAGAGACACTGGCAAGCAGAAGTGGACAACTGCTTGCAAGCAATAAACGTTTTCTACCACTTTACTTCTCCTTATGACTGATTTTGGTTTCAAATATAATTTGCCCCAGGCTGGGAAAATAGGAGAAAACAGGTTCCCCCAGGAGTTACAGGCAGAAAATTCCTTGAGACCAAGAATGAGGTTTGTTTTGCTCATCAATGTACCTCCAGCATCTACGACACCTC
>JAVSCE010005223.1:0-44532 GCA_032199065.1 Smutsia gigantea
GGGCTTACTCTGAGCCGCTAGCCCCTCCGGCGAAGCGAGAGAGTGTGCCACTCCTGAGAGAGAGACTGGACCCGAAGACTCTGCTTTAGACTGCTGAGTAGTCCCGGCCCCAGGCCCGACCCAATCCCGGCATCTCAACCCCTCCGGCCCAGGCGCTGGGAGCCGCAGACCCGGCCGGGCCCGGCCCCTCCACGTGCCAGCGGACCCGCCCCCGTTCTGGCCCCCGGTGCCCTTTCAGGGCCCGGCCTCCGCGGAGAAGGGGCGCGGGCTCGCGCGTTCCAAGCGCCCCCTGCCGCCCCCCAACGGCCCGGAAGGCCGCCCCGGCGCAGCCCCCAGCCCTGCCGGGCCGGCCCCGGTGGAAGGGCGGGCGGGCGGAGCCGCACGGAGGGCACCGCCCTCGGCCCGCCCGCCGAGGAGGGGACGCGAGCGGGAGGCTGCGCCGGCGGCGCCCGCTCGGGCCCGCCGCACTCCGCACTCGGCCGCCTGGGCTGCGGGGACCGGACGGGTGCTGGCGCGCGCTTTGCGGGCCGGGAGCCGAGTCCAGGCCAGAGCCCAAGCCGCAGCGGCAGGCCAGAGACCTGTGCGTGGAGATGGCGGCCGCGGCGGCCGTGTCGGCGGCGGAAGGGATGGAGCCGCGGGCGCTGCAGTACGAGCAGACCCTGGTAAGTGAAGCTGAGTCGAGCCCTAAGGAGCGCTGCTCCTGGTTACCCTCGGAAGAGCGAGGACTGGGGGGCTACCCTACCCCCGCTCCAGCCTCCTGAGCTGGGGAAACTGAGGCCCGAGGGCCTCAGAGGCTGGAGGGCTGAAGGATGGAAAGCTGCGTGCAGGTTTCTGTTAGAGACTGGGAGCCTGCAGAGGACAAGGACATCAGATGCTTGTCCCAGGTGGCCTTCCCTTTACCCCCAACTCGTTTTCTTTGCTCTCCCACTCACCATCAGGGCCCAAGTCTCAATACCCCACTACCCCTCCCCAGCACCACTCTCACCCTTGAACTTTCTCTCTCTAAACTCCAATTTCCACCACCCAAGACGGTCCCTCTGTCCCCACTGTGTGCACGGCACTGTGCTAGCCATAGAAGCAAGAGTGTGTGGAATGATCAGACCCAAATCCAGCCCGTCCCCAGCATTAGCAGGAACTCTTCTGTCGCTTCTCTGGGAAAAAAGGCGGTCTGACATCCTGGGGGACGACGCTTTAGGGAAGATGAGTCAAGCAGAAAAGGATGTGGGAACTGGTACTTTGTCCATACCCGACTCTGGATACCCAGCCCTCATCCCCAGGGGTGTCCACTGACCTCATTAGAAGCAGGGGTCCCAGGGCTCTGAGTTGACGCATGGCCACCACTGTAACGTAATGTTTGAGAAGTCTTTTGCCCCTTCTTGTGTCAGTGGGGTGTGGTCCCTATAGTTCCTTTTTACCAGCTTGGGCTGGAATTTGCCCAGGAAGGAGGTAGGGAGGGAACTATCCAGAAGGTGGGGGCCTGGGCTTAGGAACTGAGGCTGGGAGGTGCCCAGTTACAAGAGCAAGTGGCTGGATGAAACAGGATAACAGGGAGGTGGCAGGGGTGGGTGTGGAGCCAGGGTAGAGGGGCAAGCCTTCACATAGTGTGGGAGGCGTCCGTCCTTCTGCAAGGCTTAGAAGGGGGCATTGGTCAAGGAACCCAGTCACTGGCCCCTAAAATGATGTCTATCTGTTGACCAGCCACATCTCCATCTCCTTCACCTCATCTCTATCTCTGGAATGAATTCTCAGGGTCAAACTCTCTCTGGGGCATTCTCTGCTCTAGCCTCTCCCCATTCTCCTTCTGATCCCTTTGTCTCTCTCACACCTTCCCCCTCCTATGCAAGTGTCTGCCTCTTTATACTCTACTTTCTCTCTTTTCCTCTTTCCTTCTCTGCCCCTTCCTCTGGCCTTTTTCCCTTCTTCCTCCTCTCTCTGGTTCCCTCCGCTTCCTTTCCTCACTCTCTATCACTCTCTCTCTGTCTCTATCTTTCCCTCCCTCCCCCCCCACCCCACAACACAGCCCCAACAGGAGCCCTTTGTGTCCCGAAGCTCTGCGGGTGGCAGCCGGAATCTACTCCTCCCCACCCCCCAACACACACCCAGCTTGGCAGGTCTAGTTTGGCTCCGGGACTCTCCAGTCCCAGCACCCCAGCATCCAGTCACAGCCCAGCCATCAGCTTCTGTTGACCCCCAACCCACCCCTGGACTCAGGGCATCTCCAGAATGGGGCTGAGGTCACCAAGGGAGGACTGAGGGCACTCTCCACCCACCCTGAGACGTTCCAATCCCAGCCAGGCTGGCAGGCTGGTAGGGGTGGGGGAACGGAGAATGGGGACAAGGGGATTAGGGTGGGTGGGAGGGGTGCAGCTGAGTCGGTCACAGGCCATGGGCCCAGCAGGAACGTGATAAGGATTGGGGCCCCGCCTGCTCCTGGGCCCCACTCGGCTGCCCCCAGCTCCCTGAGGCCCTCATTGTTACCCATATGCCCTTGAACATCCCTTGTTCTCTGACCTTCCCTCCTCCCACTTTCAGACTGCCTTAGGTTTTTCCATCTTTTCCTCCTCTGGGGCCTTCCCTCCCACTCCTCAGTGCTTCCCTCCTGGCCTGTGAGAAGAGGACTAATTATTCTGCCTCCCCCAGAGTGTGTCTCTGTACCTTGGCTGTCCCCATCACTCTGGCCAGGACAGCCCCCACAGTCCGCAATGTGCATTGTTCCCACAGCCCAAGCCAAAGTGAGAGCTGTGGGTTCAAAGGGAGTGTAATGTGGGGGCTGGAGGAAGGGGAGTTAAGGCCCTAGGAGAATTCCCTTCTCCCTGCTCAGCCTGTCTAATACCCTGCCTTCCCTATTGCTCAGATGTATGGACGATATACTCAAGACCTTGGGGCCTTTGCCAAAGAGGAAGCTGCTCGGATCCGCCTGGCAGGGCCTGAGCCTTGGAGGGGTCCACCTTCCCCTCGGGCTCCCCCAGAGCTCCTGGAATATGGACAGAGCCGTTGTGCCCGATGCCGCAGTGAGACTTGGGTTGCGGCAGGGGACCTAGCTATGCTGTGCTGAGAGGGACAGAGGCTATTAGAGCTGCTCACTGGGGGGCTGGGGGGACAAGGGTGGGAGCACTTTGGTGCCAGCCTCTCCCTTCTTCCCCTCCCTGCTCCCAGTCTGTTCTGTGCACTGCCATAAGTTCCTAGTGTCCAGGGTTGGTGAAGATTGGATCTTCCTGGTCCTGCTGGGGCTTCTCATGGCACTGGTCAGCTGGGTCATGGACTATGCCATCGCCGCCTGTCTGCAGGGTGAGGACAAGGGTTGGCGGGAGAAGACGGGAAAAGGCACCTTGCTTCCTCCACGCCACACTTGTCCAAGTGTCTTGGCCACTCGGCCACTGATCGCTTTTCCCAGCCAGCCTGACTATCCCATGTTCAGGCATAATCACTGCCATTCCATAGGCCACAACTTCTTGCCTGCCCTCTCCAACTGACCCTTTCTCTTACCTGGAGTGGGATCTGTTCCAGTGAATGCCCTCCCTCTCAGACCCCTCCCTACCCCTTGTGCCAGGCTCTGTGCAATATTCCCGGGGAGAGCTTGTCCTATCAGTATGTCCCAGTGGCCAGGCCAGGCCTGGGTATGCACTTCAGTGGTCCGGTGATGTGTCTTCTCCCCACAGCTCAGCAGTGGATGTCCCGGGGCTTGAACACCAGCATCTTGCTCCAGTACCTGGCCTGGGTCACCTACCCCATCGTCCTCATCACTTTCTCCGCTGGTTTCACACAGATCCTGGCTCCACAGGCTGTCGGTACAGTAGGAGAGAAGGGGAGGGCAGAGTCAGGAACTTCTGAAGCGGGCACATCGAATGACTCCCCTGGAACTCTCCTGCTCTCTGCAGGGTCTGGCATCCCTGAGATGAAGACCATCTTGCGGGGGGTGGTGCTGAAAGAATACCTCACCCTTAAGACCTTTGTAGCCAAGGTCATCGGGCTGACCTGTGCCCTGGGCAGCGGGATGCCCCTTGGCAAAGAGGTAACTGCAGGTTAGGTAATGAAGCTGTCCCTCCCAGGAGAGGAAGCCAGGCCAAGGTCAGGGTGTGCCCCATCCCCACTCACCGCCTGTCCCCACCTCCCAGGGCCCTTTTGTGCATATCGCAAGTATGTGTGCTGCCCTGCTCAGCAAATTCCTCTCCCTCTTTGGGGGCATCTATGAGGTAAGGGGGACCCTGGGGGTATGCAGAGGAGAGGGGCAGGCTGCTGAGCCTAAGCTGACTCCCCTTCCCACTCATCTCACCAGAATGAATCCCGGAACACGGAGATGCTGGCCGCTGCCTGTGCAGTGGGAGTGGGCTGTTGTTTCGCAGCACCTATTGGAGGTTGGCAGGCTGTCCAGCCCTCAGCCCTGCCCTCAGCCTCGCCTGCTTTGCCCCTCTCACCTGAGTCCTTCAGCCAGGCCCAGGCCTCAAGTGGTACTGTCCCCTGCACCCTCACAGGCGTCCTGTTCAGCATTGAGGTCACCTCCACATTCTTCGCTGTGCGGAACTACTGGCGGGGATTCTTTGCTGCCACCTTCAGTGCCTTCATCTTCCGGGTCTTAGCGGTGTGGAACCGTGATGAAGGTGGGGGACCCCGGGGGATGAGGGGAGCCCCTGAGATGGCTCAGCTGGGGGCTCTCGAAGCCACACCTGCCTCACTCTGCTACTCTGCCTTCCTTTCAGAGACCATTACAGCTCTCTTCAAAACCCGATTCCGGCTTGATTTCCCCTTTGACCTCCAGGAGCTGCCAGCCTTTGCTGTCATTGGGTGAGTTGCTGAGGGGGCTGGGGTGTGTTGGAAAGAGGAGGTAAAGGAAGGCAAATCTCCTTTACCCTGGTGCTTCCTCCTTCTCTAGTATTGCGAGTGGCTTCGGGGGAGCACTCTTTGTGTACCTGAACCGGAAGATTGTCCAGGTGATGCGGAAGCAGAAAACCATCAACCGCTTCCTCATGAGGAAGTGAGTTGGCTCTGGGCTCCTCTCGGACCTCTTTGGGCTGTGTAAGGGTCACGGTGGGGTCAGAGGGCCAGTGAGAGGTGAGAAGGCAAATAGCAGCCCCGTCAAAAACAGGTGCTTCATGAGAAAATCAGCCAATGGTGCCTTCCGGCTGATTGAACATCTTGGCTTTTACATGAATTACTTGAAAATTGGCACTTTTGAGTTTTCAGTCAGTGGCAGAGGGCATTTTGGATCAAGACTAAGGCTTCCTTGGCCCTCAGCCTAGCCCAGATACCAGTGCTCGCTGGAGAAGTTTGGGGCCTTGTCCCCCTTGGAAATCATGGGGTTGGGTGAGTTTTTTTTTTAATCTCCAGAGCACAGCTCTCAGTAGTGACCCTGAGAACTGGGAGTGAGGATCCTGAGACATGACTTCTGTTGGGACTGACATCCTTCAGGGAAAGGACAGGCCACTGAACCTGTTCCCTGTGACACATTTGGTCAACTTCCTGAGTGACCCCAGCCTCTCCAGACACTGATCTTCACTCTAAGTCACCAGAGAGACACAGGCCGAACCCTCTCCACGCTCTCACACAAGGGACTTCTGAGAGCAGGGGGGCGTCGCAGCTCCGAGGGATCCAAGAGAGGGCTGGGGGTGGACCTTCTGCGGCCCATGCAGGGAGGCCAGAGCCGACACAAAGGCATTTGGACTCGTGGTACCCCAGACGGCCATCTCCCTGGGGCCATGATGCCATGAACAGCAAAGGGGACCTTCTCTCACAGCTGTGTGTTTTTCTGTAAGAGCCAAGGCTCTACTGTGACCTTAGCCCTGAGGTATGTGAGGGCACCCAGCCTATCACCAGTCTGTAGTAGGCACACCACCCATGTTTGATGCTGTGAAACCTATATCTCTAGACGCCTGCTCTTCCCAGCTCTGGTGACCCTGCTCATCTCCACTCTGACCTTCCCCCCTGGCTTTGGACAGTTCATGGCTGGACAGGTAACTCCAGGCAGAACAGGAACTTGGACTTTCCCTTCTGAATGCAAGAGCCCCCTCCTCTCCTATCGGCCCCTTCTCTTTATCCTGCCTGTTCCTTAGCCTGAGGCTTCCTGTCCCCAACAGCTCTCACAGAAAGAGACGCTGGTCACTCTGTTTGACAACCGGACATGGGTCCGCCAGGGCTTGGTGGAAGAGCTAGAGCCACCCGGAACCTCACAGGCCTGGAGCCCACCGCATGCCAACGTCTTCCTCACCCTGGTCATCTTCATTCTCATGAAGGTAGGGCTCCTTACATACGGACAGCTAACACTAACATGGGCTTACAGGGTGCTAGGCGCTGTTCTAAGCACTTTGTGTATGTTGACTCCTCTAAGCCTCACCACAATGCTATAAGAAAGGTACCGTTAGCACCCCTGTTTTAAAGATGGAAAGTCAAGGCACAAAAGGTTAAGAAATTGGCCCAAGACACAGAGCTGGATGGCAGAGTGAGGATTTGAACCTGAGCCATCTGGTTCTGGAGCCCTTCCACTTCCCTTTACCTCTAGGGGATTCTGGGATAGATGGGACATTCATGCCTGACTAAGAAATGTAGGTCCCTCAGGGTGGAGCTGGGACCAGGGGTTGCCTCTGCTTGTCTGAACTGCCTCCTACCTGCAGTTCTGGATGTCTGCACTGGCCACCACCATCCCAGTGCCCTGCGGGGCCTTCATGCCTGTCTTTGTCATTGGTGAGTTCTCAGGTGCCTATTCTTCCAGCCTGTACCCTTCCCACCCTCCAGCCACCTCCTGGCTGTCTCCTCTCTGCCTGGAAGCAGGTTTTGGTCCATCCCCAGCCCCTCCCCTCCCCCCACAAGGTTGTCCCCTGTATTGAATGACCCACTGGCCTCTCCCCTCCCCTCTTACCTTCTTTCTTCCTAGTACCCCAGCCCTCCCCCTCTACCTGTTTATCTTCCCATCCTCCTCCCTGAAGGAGCAGCATTTGGGCGTCTGGTGGGCGAAAGCATGGCTGCCTGGTTCCCAGATGGGATTCACACAGATAGCAGCACCTACCGGATTGTGCCTGGGGGCTACGCGGTGGTGGGTAAGTGCTCCTGGTCCTTCCCCGCCTGTCTTGGAAGACCCCTGGCCAGGCCATAGGGTCTGAGGGTTTGGTGCCCCCTGCTGGCAGAAAGTAGGCTTCCCACAGATGCAGAAACCCAGTCCCCAAGACTGCTGGGCAGCCCTGAGGGCCCAACTGGACTGTCCCTGGATGGGAAGGGTTATGTGGGGCCCAGGCAGCATGAAGAGTCTGGGGTGGCTGTCTCCAGGGGCAGCTGCACTCGCAGGAGCAGTGACACACACAGTGTCCACGGCAGTGATTGTGTTCGAGCTCACAGGCCAGATCGCCCACATCCTGCCCGTCATGATCGCCGTCATCCTGGCCAACGCCGTTGCTCAGAGCCTACAGCCCTCACTCTATGACAGCATCATCCGAATCAAGAAACTGCCCTATCTGCCTGAGCTGGGCTGGGGCCGCCACCAGTACGGAAGGCTGGGTGACAAGGGGGGAATGGGTGACGGACAGAAGGCATCCTAGGACCCCTCCCAGGGAAGCTGGGAGACCAGCCCACCATGCTCCCTCATGGCCAGAGCTGCCCTGTCCCCACAGGCTCTGGGGCCTTTCTTATGACCCTAGGCTGGTAGTGCTCTGGGCTGACCACAGACCAAGTGCCTCTCTCTGCTTCCAGGCAGTACCGCATACGAGTGGAGGACATCATGGTGCGAGATGTTCCCCATGTGGCCCTCAGCTGCACCTTCCGTGACCTGCAGTTGGCACTGCACAGGACCAAGGGCCGTGTGTTGGCCCTGGTAGAGTCCCCTGGTGAGACCAGGAGTGGGCCCGGGTGCCAAGGGCTTCTCCTAGGGCCACTGCTCAGGGAGGGGAGGAACAGGAGCTCGGGACCAGTCTTGTTGGTTCCAAAGGGAATGGGCCAAAATTCGCCCGCCAGGGGTTTCCCTCTGGTGTGTAGCCTGTGTCCAAGGCCTCACTCTGGTTGTGAGAGAAAGCCAGGAGGATAGGAGGGCCTCACCCCTGGCCCCTGAGTCCTCCCACCTGCTCTCTGCAGAGTCCATGATCCTCCTGGGCTCCATCGAGCGCTCACAGGTGGTGGCTTTGCTAGCAGCTCAGCTAAGCCCAGCCCACCGGCGGCAGTACATGCAGGAGCATCGAGCTGCCCAGACCTCTCCACCATCAGATCAGGAGAGTCCCACCGGTCCTGAGACCTCTGTCCACTTCCAGGTGAGAGGAAAAGCCCCACGGCCACACAGACTTCCTAAATGTTGCATAGACTGACTGGGAAGGCAAAACAGTAGTAGTCCGGAGCCGTATTATCATCAGCCCCTTTCTGCTCGTGCAGGTGAACACAGAGGACTCAGGCTTCCCCGCAGCCCGGGCAGAGACTCACAAGCCCCTGAAGCCTGCTCTCAAGAGGGGGCCCAGCAACACCATGAACCTTGGGGAGAGTCCCACAGGTGAGCCCACCAGCACCTCCCTCTATCCTCGGGCAGAGCTGGAGCTTGGCCCCTGAGGCCACTACGGTCCCTACCCAACCTTTGTGCTGAAGCACTTCCCAGCTAAAAGGCTGCCCAGATGGGCCATGGGTAGAAGCAGGACACCTCTACCCTAAGCCTCCTCACGTCTCCTGGTCCCCTTCCTCAAAAATGACATTGTTTGGGAACACAGGGAATGTGGAGCAGGCAGGCATCGCCCTCAGGAGCCTCTTTTGTGGCAGTCCACCCTCCGAGGCTGCTTCAGAGGTGAGCGATTGGAGCCTCTCTGACTCTTTCCTTCCAGTTCTCTCTCTGACGCTGAGACCACCTCTCCATTAACCCTCCAGTGCCTGCCTCTATTCTCCCAACCCTTCGGGCCCCTCAGATATCAGCTCTGTCCCTGCAGTGTGCCCTTCCTCCAGGGTTCCACCACTTCCCCTCACTTCCCCCCTCCCTATAATGTCAACTCCTCTTCTCTCTGGTTTGGCCCTAACAAAGTTGGAGAAGTTGGAATCATGTGGCAAGCGCAAGCTGAAGCGGGTCCGAATCTCCCTGGCAGTAAGTGCTCCCTTTCTTCCTGCAGCTCAGGAGCACTAGGGAGGGCCAGGGTCAAGCAATTAGACCTCCCCTGAGCCGGGGGCGGGGAACACTCACCTGCCCCCTGCCCCTGGCTGCCAACCTCCCTCCCTCTCTCCTAGAGCAACTCAGAGCTAGAAGGCGAGATGACCCCTGAAGAGGTAAGGTGTGGCTGGACTCTGGACCCTGTTTCTCCCTGTGTGTGTTCAGTCATCATCTGGCTGCTGTCCCCATGGGAGGGACCATGGGGTAGGAAAAAGGGCAGGCCAGCTTTCAGGGAGGTGAGAGCAGCTATTGGCACCTTTTCCCTAAGCCTCTTAGTCTTGTCCCCTCAGATTCTGGAGTGGGAGGAACAGCAACTAGATGAACCTGTCAACTTCAGTGACTGCAAAATTGACCCTGCCCCCTTCCAGCTGGTGGAGCGGACCTCTCTGCACAAGGTAGGGCTGGTGGCCCAGTGGCTGAGCTCTGGGGAGCCCAGGGTAGGAATCAGGCCTTCCTACAACTTTGGACTCAGGCCTAGTGGGGAAAAATGGGACAGCAGCATGCAGGCTCTGTGCTGAGATGTTTTTCAAACATAATGCCTGAAGTGATGGGAGGTGGGGAGCCAGGGCCTCTTAGCCTCTTCCTGCCTACCCTGGAGTCAGGCATCATTTTTCCTCTGCTCAGCTTTGCCCCAGGGAACTCTGGACCAAAGCAGCAACAGAGACAGGGTTTGAGCTGGGTGGAAGCCAGAAGGCCAAGCAAGGGTCAGAGCTAGCAGGAGGCTGCCAGGGCCCAACAAGGCAGAAACACCCATGCGGGAAAAAATGGTCAAGAAACAGGCAGGATAAGAAAATCTAATAAACAAGCTAACAAACATCCAAGTAGGGGTGGGGACACTACAGAGAAGAGATAAACACAGATGGGAAACACCCAGTGGGGGGCTTGGAATGTCAGACCCCAGAAAGTCTGGCTTAATGTAGGCCAAAGGAAAACTGGTAGGGACACAGGAAGACAGCTCAGCAGAAGGGCAAAACGGCCTGCAGAAACGGAAATAAGACGAGTTGGGCTGAGGGGGGAGGCTGACACTAAGGGAAGGCAGGGCCTCTATGAAAGTCTGCCTCCTGAGGAGCTTCCCAGGATGGGGCAGCTTCATTGGGCACATTCAGGCTTCTAAGGGAAGGCAGGGAGGGCAGGCATACCCAGCAGGCTGCTAGGGCAGAAACCAAGTGTTTTAGCTAAATTGTTGACAATTTTAAGGCACAAGCCTCTGAGGCATGGCAGGGGGGCACAGGGGGACCAATCCCAAGGTCTGCAGCTTGGGCAACTAGTTTTAGGTACAAGCTGTGCCTAAGAGCAGGCCTAGTTCAGAAAAGCAGGGCTGGGGCAGCAAAGACAGGGGACAAAGAAACAAAAAAGCAAAAGCTCATAAAGGAACTTACAAGCCTTAGGGCAAAGACCTCAAAGTCAGTGGGAAACTAGCTGCAAGAAAAAAAAGAGAGACAGACCTGAGAATACATGGACTTTTATTTAAAACCTTCCTTAGTAAGACCTCTAAAGCTTTTCCATAATGTTTAGTCCTCAAATTTCCCACGATGATGATAATAATAATGCTGACATTTTTTTTGTGCCTTCTATGTGCCAAGCACTTGCCAAACTCTCCGTATGTTTAATTTAATCCTCAACTTGACTTTAAGATCAATAACGTGATATTCCAGTTTTTATAGATGAGGTTTGAGAGTCATTGAGATTCAGAGAGGTTAAGCAAGTTGCTCAAAATCACATAGCTAGTAACCAGGCCAGGAAACCAAGATGGTCTGACCCAAAGCCTGTGGATTTAACCATTTTAATACACAGGAAACTGAGGCAGTGAGGAGGTCACTTGCCTAAGTCAGTGTAGCAGAATCAGGCCCAGGGCCCACATTTCTTGGCCCCAGTCCCAGGATTCTTTCAGAAGGCCATATTGGCCCTCTCCCTATCAATTTACTATTCCCAAGTCCAAGATGTTCAAGCCTTCCAATGGGCTCCCTGGTGTCTAATTAAATTAAAACGGAAAAGAACAAAGTAGGTGTTTGTTACAAACTTAAAAATCAGAGGAGGAGAAGCCTTTGAGGAATGGATTAACAAAAGTACAAAGACCTGAAGTGATGAAAACATAAAAGAAGTCAAAATGTCCTTGCAGGCCTGAGGAATCACTAAATGGTAGTTAAGTTCAGGAGGGGAACATTCATAGAGGAGAGAGAATACACTGGAGATTGTGTAGGAACCTGGGCAACTGAAGATCACCATACCAGCTGGGTACCTCACTCATTTAGAGGCCACCTCCAGAGAAGCTATGGGTGGAGGAGGGGTAAGGCTGGCATGCAGACAGTAGGCCAGACTGGCTGAGCCCAAATCCTCAGTCAGCCAGGTGTTGGCTAGCTGTGCAACCTTGGCAAATATCTTAGCCTCTGTGCTCACTTTCCTAATCTGTAAAATGGGGATTGTCATACCAACATCATAGGGTTTTCTTTGGATTAAAGGAGTTGATACATGATACTTAGAACAGTGCCTTGCACATAGTTCAATAGTATGAATTACTGCTACTTATACTGAGAGGTGAACAATAGGGGACTTTAGAGATGGTGTAAGGAGAGAAGAGCTGAAGTGTGGAAGAAATGGGTGTTTCAGAAAAGGAGGAGTGATTATCTGTGGCTGGAAGCTGGGGTATGTGGAAGAATCTGAGGCTGGAAAGACTGGCTAGGGTGGGCTTGGGAAGGGTTTTCTGGGCCATTCTGGGAAGTCTGGGCTCTAGCAGAACCCATTAGGATGTTGTAGCCCTGTCCTGGTGAGGATGGTGAAGGAGTCAGGGAGAATGGTAAGGATGTTCAAAGAGTAGATTGGTAAGGCTTAGTGACTACCCTGGACAAGTGGTTTGCAAACCTAAAAGGCATATAGCCTGCCAGAAGCTCACTCAAATTAGGATTGTGGAGAAAAGGAAAATCCAGGGGAATTGTTTATAGGATCCTTGGGAGAAGAATGAGAGAGATTGTTAAACTATAAGAAGACAAGGCTAAGGGATTATTAAGACAGGAAATCTTATAAAGATGTGTTTCCCTCTGAAGTCAGATGAGGAAATTAAAGGTAACTTGTAGTATGTAAGATCCAAGTTAGATATGAGGAGGAACTTACTAAACTCATGACAATTATGATAAAGTATCAAAGGAGTACAGAAAAGCTTATTCTAAAACTGAACATCTAGCTCTTCTTGAAGTACCGTCATGCCTTAGATGGGGAAAGTCAGAAAAGTTCTGAAGTCCTTCTCTAAAGAATTTAGCAAGTGTATTAGAAAACATTTTTAAAGTGTTAAGACAATTACAGTGAGTCATGAGTAACTGGTACTCTAGAAGCTGGGTTATTAGTGCCCATTTTAATTCAAACATTAAGCCAAGAGGCTTGCAAGTAAACTCCACACACCGCAATAAATGATAGGCCAAAAATTCCAGGAACTGCTGAGTCAGTGAAGAGTTTTTCAAGACATCTGGCCCAAGAAAATCTACTTAGAGCCTCACAGAGGGAACTGGCTGACAGTTTCTAAGCTCTTGATGATTACATTTAAAAGTTGGGGGATGGGCCTAAAGCAAGAAAAACATGGGAGTGTGTGGGTATCTGTTGTCCCCTGGACTGCAAGCTACATCTCAACAGAACCTAGGATCCTACTTGGACCCCAGAAAAGGCAAACTGTGAGCTGTCGAGTGCTTCAGGCCAACCAGCTAAGGGCAAATGAAAGCATGTATCAGCCACTTAGGTGAGATGAGAGGCACAAGATTCATGGCCAATACCCCTGAGGTGGGTGTGGAAGCTCCCTCCTGGATACACCCGTGACTGATTGGATACCTGTATGAGACAATGGGGGCTATGCTTCGTCCTCCTGTAGTGTGATGATAAGTGGTCTAGGGCTGCAAGGCCACTTCTTACTGATGACCCTGAGCAAGTTGCTTCGCTGGGCATCATGCCGCCTCTCCTATAGAATGGGTATACTTACTTATCAGACAGTATTGAAATTAAATGCTAATATAAAAAAGACCTAGCCCCATGCCTGGCCAATCACTGGGTGTCACCATTTGAACAGCTGTTCTCCCTTCCATCCTCCTTTCTGACATGGAATGAAGGCTCCCTCCTCAGTCCATTTCACCATCAGCATAACAACATAAAGGTTTCTGCTATCAAACAACTGATGCCTGGCTGCAGCAACATTCTTTTATTCTTCCCTCCAAGGGTCCTGCCCCTTTCTTTCCTCCACCACCTGTGGCACTCCTTTTATTTTCCCCTAGTCCCACCTTGTCCTGGGCCCCTCCGGCCCACAATATAGAGCTGTCTCCTCCAGTATTAAGTCTAATGCGTTTTCTCCCCACACCACAGACTCACACCATCTTCTCACTGCTGGGAGTGGACCATGCTTATGTCACCAGTATTGGCAGACTCATTGGAATTGTCACCCTAAAGGAGGTGAGATGATAATGGTTGTCAAAGTTGCTTCCACTCCCAGAAAAGGCATGCAGGCTTATGTCCAGCTCCCCTCAGGGAACTGCTGGGGAGGAGTCTGAGCACAGAGCTCTGAATCCAAAACTCTCTCTGTCTAGCTCCGGAAGGCAATCGAGGGCTCTGTCACAGCACAAGGTGTGAAAGTCCGGCCACCCCTTGCCAGCTTCCGTGACAGTGCCACCAGCAGCAGCGACACAGAGACGACCGAGGTGCATGCACTCTGGGGGCCCCGCTCCCACCACGGCCTCCCCCGGGAGGGCAGCCCTTCTGACAGCGACGGCAAGTGTCAGTGAACCTCTCACTGGGCAGCCTGGATGGCAGTGGCATATCTGTGAGCCCAGATCCTGCAGCTCTCCTATTCCTCTGCCTTCCTGGAAGGGGAGGCAGCTGCAGCCTATGGAGGTTGAAGCCCCAACCCCCCTTGCAGGCCTGGAGTGCCAAGCTTCCCCTGGTTCATCCTACCTGGAATCTGACCCAGCACCAACCTGCAGCCAGTACTCCATGGGCAGGAAGATAAGCACCGCCCTGGCAGGATAGGGTGGAGTCACCTGACCTTGTTCCCCTATGTGGGGAAAAGGTATAGAACTAAAATGGGTTTATACTGGAACCTCCAATGACCAGATGTATATAGAGATTTACAAAGATTTTTATATTAATTTAATAAAACAAATTCTTACATAGAACAAAATAAACACCTAATGAGCCACTTATATATAGAATGCCTTTGCCCATTGGCTCTTGTCCTTACCTGGGCCCTCTTACCAGCCAAAGCCTACAAGGCTCCGAATTCTGCAGGCACCCATACCCCCCACCTCCAAGTCGTAAAACTCGAGAGCCTGCTGTTGGTAGAGTACAGGATCTGCAGAGACCCCCACTGCCTGGTCATCAACACCCTGGCTGGAACAGAGGCCCCCAGTACTGTAGCTTTGGCCTTTTGTTCAGCCAAGAAAGGCACTACCCTCATTCCTCCCCAAGGAGGGACACTCCTCCCTCATGACCTTCACTAATTGGCACAATTCCTGCCCCACTCAGGCAATCAGCAGACAAATGCCCGGCCACCCGCGCGGCCCCCTTGTGGCCCTCTCTCAAAGAACATCAGAGTCACAGCTCTGTAGCAACCAGAGCCATCCCTTCTCTCAACTCCACCCGTAAGAGAACTCAGTGAATGGGGCAGCCCAGCGAGTTGCCAGGACCCTGACCGCACATCCTACGAAGGGCTGGGAAAGGGCTGAGGTGGGAGCAGGCGAAGGGCGAAGGGCACATGCTTTCATTATTCCAATGCTTCCCAGAGAAGATCCAACTGAAAGAACAGACCAAAACTCCTCTTTCTTTAGGAAAAAGAAGATTTAGAGATGATGGAGAGGTGAAGCACAGCACGAGCCCAGCTAGGCGAGGGGCCCCTGGGGGATGGCTCAATCCATAGGCTCCAGGAGGGTAAGAGCCAGCCTCTGACCCCTGCCCCGGGTAGGGGTGATTCTATCAAGCACTGCACGTGGACTCAGAGGTGGAAAGAAGCAGAAGAGAGGAATGGGGACATGGGAGGAGGCCAGGCTCCCTCCCGCTCTACCCCACACGGACCAGTCACAACCACCTTCCCTTGGGGTTCACATCATCCGAGGAGGAAATGTGTATGTGGTGTTTTTAAGAACATGAACATCACTGTCTGCCACAGCTGTAGCCATGCCCGAGGGGCCCCGGGCAACCCCCGGCAAACCCCAAGAGTGGGGGCAGGACATGCACCCCCAGCCTGGCTCCTGCCTCCTCTCCAAACACTTTCATGCAAAACACACAACAGAGGAGTGAACGAGAGCTCCCAGGAGCCCTCTAGGCTTTGGAGCTCTGCTGGAAGCCTTCCACCCCCACTTGGGTGTGGAGGCTGTGCCCCCAGCAGCAGCCAGGGGGCGCATGCCATCACCAGGCATGATTTGGGTCACTGTTCTTCAGGCTCTGCCTCATCCTCATCTAAGGACACCACCCCAGAAGCAGCTACATCAGAGGCTTGCTGCTGCTGTTCCCAGCTGCCCACTGGTGGTGAGCAGAGCGGCTGGCAGTCCTTGTAGGGGGCTCGCTCCTCCTCAGCGGGGGGAAGGCAGGACTCCATGAGAGGCGAGTTGTAGAGTGAGTCCTGGGCCTCCAATGGGCCCAGGCTATGGAAGGCACTTTCCCGGCTGGAGGGCAGTTTGGCAAGGAGCAGCTCATTGCCCAGCAACTGGGAGGTCAGGCGGGCTGGAGAGCCCAGCAGCCCATCCTCCAGGCTGCAAAGACTAGAGCACAGGGTCTCTGGGGACACGGTCTGTGAGCAGTCGCTCTCAGGCTCCACGGAGCCCTGGCGGATAGGCCGGGAGAATCTGTGGCCAGTGAAGAGGTCCTGAAGGTGGGGCCCCAGGGGCAGCTGCCCAGCCAAGTCTGTTGGGGGAGAGAAAAAAAGAAAGCCCTGCTAGCCCCATCTCATTTGGTCAACCCAGAAGGCACATTCTCCCCACTCCACACTCAGCACAGCTGTGGGGATAATGGGGAGGAATTGGGTAACTTTGGGCAAGTCAACTGTTAACTTCTCAGTGCCTCAGTTTCCTTAATGGTGACCTGGGGGTTCTAATACACATACCTTATGGGTTGTTGAGAGAATAGAGGCTAGCACACAGTAAGAAAGCAATAAATGCAGAGATGCCACACATCATCCTGCAGCTTGTTCATTACACAAGGACTGAAAGTCAGCACACACTGCTCACCAAGCAGCACGCCCTGGCACGGGGCTGTGCCTGCCAGAGAAAAGGGTACCTTTTTCTAATGTGCACAAAGACCCCGCACAGGTAAGTAGTAGCCTTGGGTAAATGTCAGTTATGTTCATTATACCAGGGGTCAAAGAGGCTTGGAACTCAAACAAAAATGCTTGTGGTTCAGGGCTCTGTCTTGGCCTTGAGCATCCAAATCAGTTCCTTCTGGACCACAGGACTGGAGCAGTCTCCAGTCGTTCTAATGTATTGCCACCTTGGAGAATTTGTTAATTAGCTGGAGGGGTAGAGGTGGGTGTAGGCAATCTTCAAAGACAAAGAGATGACAGGTGAGGGGCTTAGCCCAGAAGCTACAGAGACAATTAGCCATGTAGTTCAGGAAATGCAAGATGAAAGGAGGGCCATGCACTGCTGCACAATCCTGCAGGGTCCCTTCTGCAAGAACTGGCCCAGAGAAAAGCCCACAGACAGGTCTGATGGAATTTGAGGATGCTTAGCTAGAGCCAGATTGGTCCTGTGGGCAGTCCAGGACCAGCATGTCTTTCTGTTTGCCTAGGGCCACAGCCCTGTGAGGTGCTCACTGCTGCACTGCGGGCTCCCACAGCCAGTCGAAGGGGAGGACAAGGCACAGCAGACCCTCCCAGAGACATGGCTGCACAGAAGCTCTCAGTGAGGTCTTGGGTTTTTTTTTTCTTTTTCAGGACTAGAAGGCCGACTGTACTGACAGGCAGAGAAGGCTCGGCATCTACTCCATGTCCAATTGCTGACTGCCTACCCAGAAGCATGGACAGCCTTCCTCCCCGTGGCATGTCGTGGGCTGCCTAGACAGAGTCTACCCTTCTCCTTTCTCTTTCTGAAGGTCGAACTCTGCATCACAAGGCCTATTAAGCAGTTATGCCCCAGCTGGCAGCCCTGGCATGGGATGTCCCCTCACCTGAGTCAGCTCCCCCAGCAAAGTCCTCATCATAGGATTCATCAGTGGAGTCCTCACCATCCACCGAAGACCATGCCCGGAGCTTGGCCTCCGCAATGGCAAACTGCTCAGCCACTCCTGTTGGGAGGACACGGTATTCATTAGCAGAGAAAGTGACCTAAGACTCGGGCTCAGCTTGGAAACAGGACAAGACTCCAACCCCCACACTGGGCACAAGATGAGAGAACATCCCTGTGACAAATGTGTGATCCCCTTTCAGTCACTCACCTGCTGCAAAACGAGCTTCTTGTTCACCCTCACTGAGGTCTGAATAGGAAGAAAAGGCTGATTCCAGGGCAGCAGGTGAGTCACTTGGCTTGCTCCAGCCCTTCCACTCAATGAGGTGAGCCACTCGGCCCTGAGCCATCGCGGTGGGTTTGGTCACGTGGTCCTTCACCGCCTGGGAAATACCTGGAGGTGGGACAGAATGGGGAGGGCTGGTGGAGTCCTCACCATCTACCATCACAGGGCAGGGAGCATCTGAGAGATGGTAGGTAGGTAGTTCCCACATGTGCCTTTCAGTGGGAAGAAGGGGCTAGGATTCATCTGAGAAAGGGAGGAAAGGGAGATCTCAGCAAGAGATCACAGGATATAATTCCAAGAGAATTTGCAAAGGGAGAAGAAAGGATAGAGTGGCTGGGGGTATGAGAAGGGGGCGGATACCATACCATGCAGGGAGGATCTGGCCAAAGCAGCGATCTCCTGGATAGTTAGAGCTCTCCGGGACTTGGGCAGCATCGCGACTGTGTCTCCAACATTCACCTTAGGTAACGGCACCAGAGGGTCAGTGCTCCTCTGACAGCAGCATCCCCACACATGCCCACCTCCACCCAAGACATCAAGGGGAAATGGGAGCTGGGAAGAGATGCCAGGGCAGCACATATGTAGCTGCTAGGATATATAAGAAGCCAGGATCTGCAAACTATGTCTCCCAAGGAACAATGGAGACTCAGGAAGCCCATAAGAGCAGAACTGCAGCTAACCCTTCCAACCTTCCCAGCTCCCAGAGGGGAAGGAAGCAGGTCGGAAATAAACTTTTCTTTAAAAAGAAAAAGGAAGGCAGGAGGGTATGGCATCAGGGACTTCCTTCAGGTCCTCTCCTTGTCGCTCTTCTCCCACATTCCAGCTGCCAGCTGTTTCAAGAGCCTACTAGGGCCACAAATTCAGCATGACCAAAGCCAAACCCAACACCTCCCCACATCTGGCCCTGCTTCCTAACTTCCTTACTTTGCATTACCCAAGCAACCATTCTCCCATGCAGCCTGGCTCCAAACCTCAGTATCACCATCAACTCTCCCCTAAGCTTTGCTCATCCTTCCTACTCCCATTGCTTCTGCCTCCCTTCCTCAAGCCCTCAATGCACCTAGCCCAGAGTGGTGGTCCCCCAAGCTCTTCCAATCCTATATTATTTTCTTAGCCAAAAATGTGGTGTGTGTAAGTGTTCCTCTCCCCACTTCCCTTGGCTGGCTAGCTCTTTCTCATCTTTTGGTTTTTGGCTGAAATCACTTCTCCAGAGGCACCTTCCTGGCCACCCTACCAGTTGTCCCTCCTCCCTCTGTAAAAGTCACCATCCTCTATCAACAGACCCCATGTGTGTAATTATGGCCTATTTCATGTGTTTCCCTAGGCGTCTCCCTCACTGGTCTTTAGCTCTCTAAGGAATTCGGTCTCTTTTGGTCACTGCTGTGACCTCAACACCCCCGTGTTTAGCACAGCGCCTGGCACACAGTACTCTCTCAAAATACATAGGCTGAATGAATAAGGCAAGGTATAAATGTAAACAATTTTCCTGGAGTGCAGCTGGTCGCGACATGTCCTTATAGGAAACCTTTTCTAGGCTCCTCCACTGTCCAATGAAGTCAAAGCTTCACAGACAGGAACTGAAAAAACCCACTCTGTGAAGGAGGCCCCTGCCTCCTTCCAGGACTGCTTACAATCCACCATTGATCCCTGCCCACTAAAATCTCACTTCACCGTCAGCAAGTAGCCCTCCTGCCTCCAGGCAAAGGAACCCAGCTTTCCCCTGGGCTAAGAATGCTATCCTAGCCTGACAAAATGCTCCCTACCATTTAAGGCCTGACTCAACTGCCCCATCCAATTATGCTTTCAAATCACAGTTCTCTCTTCTTCAATCCCCACTCCTCCCCCGCCCCCCAACATTGCCTTTGCATCTCTCCTGAGGGATCTCAGGACGGTCAGGGCCAGAAGCTGACTGCCCTGGGTTCCCACCTCCATCCATCACCTGGTTCACTACTCCCTGGCAAGCCCCAGCAAATATTTCCCTTAATGAATGAATGACGTCGGAGGTACATGCCCCCTCCCCGGTATTGCCTAGCTCTCTCGATCCCGTTCCCACCCCTCACAGGAGGGGCTCCACCTGTCTCTAGACCTTAGGCCAACCCCTCTATCCCTCCCCGTCAGTACCTGGCTGACAGGGCCCCCCCCCCAGGGTGGCGCCAGTAGCTTCCGACCAGGCCTGGGGGAGGAGCACCTGCAGGGTGTTTCCTGGCTTGCTCACCCTCCCTCTCCCTCCTGCCCCTAGGCGTCGCTATCCGAGCGGGCGCTCCGCGCAGCTGCGGCCCAGCCCCAGAGAAAAGGTGTATGTCTCCCTGGCAACCCATCACCATGCAACAGGGTCTCCCGGGATACGGCCCGGGATGCGCTGACGTCAGCGCCGAAAGCGCAGCAAAGCCAGCCCGCTGGCACCGTGCCGGGCTGAGCAGACCGGCGCGGGGGCGGCCTTGGGCCCCGTCGGCCGGATAGCGCCTCCGCTCACAGGAAAGAAGCTGGCTGGTGAGACGGGGGTGGGAACTACAGCTACCCTTCATATAAATGCGGTTCCCCTTCCCCCTACCAACACCAGGGGCCCAGCACCTCTGGCAAGTCCTGGCTGTCCACGGAGGAAGGGCGGGAAGACCGGCTCCAACCTCGGAGGGTCCGAGCAGATCCCAAGGAAGATAGAGAGAGGCCCCGAGGAAGTTCGATCCACTCCACAGCCCACGCAGGGTCCGAGGCCACTAAAGGGTGGGGTAAAGGCTGTTCAACTGGGCTCTTTTCTCCCAAGATCCCCATTTTCATTCGGTGTTGTCATATTTCTCCACAGCCTCCCCCCACCTCCCAGAATATCAGCAACCACCTGGTGCTCTTCCCAATTCTGAAAGCCCCGATCCCACAGTCCTGACCTTCAGGCCCTTGCGGTCATTTTGTGGCAGCCCACTGGCCACCTTCCTCTTTTGGATATATCTTGCCATCAAAACCTTAAGAATGAAACCTAAACTTTAACAAATTCTGGATCTTCTCTGGTTTCTCAGCCAACCCATTCCTCTTGTGAGGCACAAGGCATCCTTCCACCACCACCATCACTGTCCTCTCCCCACCACCACCTTGGACCCTCTGCGGGCTTGCTGCCTGCCTTCTCTTGGTTCTTTCCTCTCTCCAGCCTTGGCTGATGTGCAGCTCTTTACTCTTCTTTTCTGACAAACACATGATTTTTTCTGACTTTTGCCCCAGTCTTCTTAAGGCTTTTGCCTGATGCCTTGTTGGCCCCATCCTGGTTGTTTCTGTTTCAGCTGGTTCCCAATAACTAAGCCAGAGTAATTTTCCTCTTGCCACCTGAGCACCCTACTCCTCAGCTTCCCATCACCTTCCAGATCACATCACCTTCCAGATCACATCTACAATCCCTGGTCTCACCTCTGCGACTTGTCTGACAAGTCCATCGTCCTCCAGGCCCTTCACGCTGCCACAGAAACATTTTGCCCAGCACAGAAATCATAGGCATGCTGGCTGTGTTGATGCGGAGAACCAAAGCCCAGAACTGCTCCAGGCTCAGCTCCCAGTTCTATTCCTATTTTGGTTCCGGATGCTGAGCCAGTCCCCTCCCCACTTGGAACCTGTGCCTAGTCACATAAGGAGAACACTCTTGCCTCATGGCTTTGAGGAGGTGGGAATGCCAGGGGCCCAGCTGAGCTCTCTGAAGCTCAGGATGCTGAGGTCCATCCCCTAGACAGTGCCAACAGGCAGTATACACACAACTGACCTTTAGCTGGAGCAGCCGTCTCTGTCCCTGAGCCGCAGCCAGCTGGTGGTCCCCAGAAATGCTACTGACCAGAAGGAAGACACAAGGTTACAGGCCATCCCTGGCCCCCAGCTGGTACCTAACCAGGGCTCTCAAGGCCGGTCCTGAGGTCAGCCAAAGTCTCCCCTGACTACAAGAGAGAATGACTTCCTGAACTCCAAGCCTTAGCAGGGCCACAAGGATCAGAGCAGCCTACTGCTTCTCAGCTGCAAAAGCCATGAGGTTAATTTAGGACTACAAATCCCAGAATTCCTCCTGGGAACCAAGGAAAGAACAAATCTCATCTAGCATCTTAGCTCCAAAGACCCTCAAGTACCAAAACACACTGAAGGCCTGTATGACTGCCCACCTGCCCAGGACCCATTCCAAACCCAGAACCTCAATGTCACAGGATTCTGCCTGGCTGACCTTAGGCTTGGAGAAATCCGTGGCACTGGAGTAAAGTAGGCTGGCCAACCTCAGATGCACAGGACTAGTGCCAGGCCCCAGCGTGCACCACTGTCCCTGGTAACCAAGCAAGGGTCAGTAGTTGTGGAAAAGAAACCCTGATGGCCTCTCTCTAGGCAACATTTTTCTTCCACAGGGTAGGTGACTTTTGTTTTTGTTCAGAGTGGGGTAAGGAAACTAAAACAAGTTGTAAGAGATGAGAGGAGATTAGGTGCTCACAGGTGCCTCAAGTTGGGCCTCAGTCTCCTTCACCAACCAGCTAACTCTGAAGGGGGTTGTTAAGTTTTAGCCAAAAAATCCCTGGTAGGGTGCGTGGCCAGCGTTTCCAGGCTACCTCCTGAAGGGGATCGGGACACGACTAAGAGAGGCAGATTCCCAGCACAGGACCACTCCCAGGACCGTGACAGGAGGGGTGTAGGCAAAGGAAGGTGAGTGTGAGGGGGCAAGCAAGGCCTGTCGCCGTGGGCTGCAGAACACTGACCAGCCCTCCCTGGGCTGTGTGCCTCCTGCCACCCTCGGCGGTGGGAATCCAGGCGGAAATACCGTAAGTCTACCCTGCAAAGCCACAGCAGGCAGGCCATGGAGACGAACCCAAGTCAGCTAGCCCCCTCCTCGCTCAGGCCGGCTCCCTCCTCTTGCCTGGCCCGCCTCCCTGGTGCAGGCTCCTCCCTCTCCCGACACTGGCCCCCTCCTCAAGGCCCCCGCCCGCCCGCGGCCCGCGCACCGGGTAGCCGCAGCCCGACTCCCCAGACCGTGCCCGTCCTCCGCCTCTTACCCTGACCCGCCGGGCTCCGAGAGCCGATACAGCCCATGGCCGGGCACCCAGGCACACTAGCCCGCGCTCGGGGCCTGGGCCATCGCCTTGGGAGGGTCGGGCCGCGGCCGCCACTGGGGAGGGGAGCCCGTGAGAGGGGAGGGGGTGGTAGCCGCACATCCGCCGCCGCTCCCCGGAGAGGGAAGCGGACAGATGACGTAAGCGCGGGGGCGTGTATGCCGGCGTCACCACCCAGGGAGGGCGGGGCAAAACTACGCCATAGGCACGTAGGGGCGGCCTAGGGCCAAGCCCAGAAACCGCGACCTCTACCTAGGCCAGACTGCAGAGCGAACCCGAAGGCAGGCTGGGCAGGTACTCACTGGGCGAGGGCAGCCATTTATCAGGTATGGGGTCAGTAAACCTCACTGCATCCAGTCCCATTTGCAGATGGACTCTGATGCCATCTTTAAAGGGTTTCTCCACCCATAAAGGGCCTGAAACCCAGGGCTTTTACTGATGGGTATGGATCACGATCTGGGAGAAGCGCAAGATAAGCAAGTGTTCTATTAAATACCCTACAGCTTCTTGGCACCTTTCTCTCCTCCTCCTAACCAAGAAGGCACCCCACCATGTTCACTTCATGGGCACAATCGCCCAGGAAGAGGCAAGGGTGCCAGGTTACAGGGAACATGCTACATAGTGCCAGCTCTGGAAAAGGAGGCTGCCCACCTATCCATACTCCTTCTCCAGAAGGAGCAGGCCATAAAACAGGGAGGCAGTGAGCTTAATTGAATTCATGTTTAATAATTACAGGCACCGTGCCCCCCCCTTCCCCCTGCCCAGGCAGCAGCAGGGGTGGTACAGGGGCTGGGGCATATGCCCCCAGCAGCGAGGACGGCAGTCCCAAGAGTGATTTTCAGAAAATAAAAAAGGACCCTAGGGGCAGGCGGTGATGCCCCCCCCCCCAAAGACACACCAAATTTCAAGACTTTATAATATATCTCTGTGCCCCAGGGGAAGGAGAGGAACACCTGGCAGCATCCTGGAGGGGGGCCCCAGGCAGCCCCAAGCCATCCTGCCTCATCAGCCACTTTATTATCTCAGACACATCGCACTACAGGCACTCACTGCCACTGCCACTGCCACTGCTGCCGCCCCCCCACCCCCACCCCCACTGCAGTCCAGGCGGCTGGCTGGGCCATCCGAGTGTCCATAGGGCTTCAAGTCCCTCAGTTGTGATCAGACTCCTCCTCCTCCGCTTCACGAAGCCACTTGAAGAAGGCTGTGACAGATTTAAGGGCCACACCCTTGCCCTGCTGCTCAGCTGGGTCCTTGCTACTCTCCCAACTGTAGAAGGCTTCCTCCTTTACCACGTCCTCATCGTACAGAGTATCAAAGAACATCCGAAGCAGGTCTGCAAACCAACAGTACAGCAGTTAGAGGTGTACTGCCTATAGCCACCCCATCCCACCCCAAAGGATCCCTCCCAAGCTTCACTGTTAAAACAAGGCCCTGACCCACCATCCTGACATTTGTGTGTCTGATTGTGATTCCAGATTGACTAGGTCGCTGATAAGATGTTAATCCCATGATCCAAGAGAATGGTGCACAGGAATGAGTCACTTGGCCAAACCTTACAAACCCGACCAGCCTCAGTGGCTTCAAACTTCTCCACTCGTGATATATTTAACGAGGAAAACTAGATGCATAATTGGTACTCCTGCATTTGGGAATCACAAAAGTCCCAGATATATCACTCACAAAAGCATATAACCTGGAACATTCACTGGCCCCCATTATAGATCCCAGCAACCTATTGATCCCAATTTCCTGTTACTTTCTGCACACCTCATGAATATCACACACCCTTTCTGGCCTTGACACTTTTACATGTGCTTTGCCAGGAACATCCTTTCTCTTATCACCTCCCTGGTGAATTCCTTCAGGCTCAACTCAAGCCCCCCACCTCTTCCCACCCCCGAGGGCACTGGTCTGCCTTCCCAAGCGTTTGTTCTAAAAATCCCTGAACACAATTATCACCTTCCCTACTCTGCACTGCCTGTCTTTCCAAAGCACACTTTACATTCCTAAAAGCAGAGAGAGGCTGAGTAGTGAATATATTTATTCTGAATAAAGAAGTGAATAAAAAGCAAGGATTGAGAGTCCAGGACTGGGTAAATGTTGACCGTGCCACCTATAAGAAGGCTGTTCCTCAGGGCATACACACTCTCAAATTCACAAACACTGCCTGTGGACAGCCGCCCACCTCCATCTAAGAGCAACGGCCACAGATCCTTTACCTAGAACTTGTGTTCTGAACCCCAGGCACACACACCATGGGGACCCTATGCCATTGATTATCCACTCTGCCCTGTATTTTCAAGCCCAGTTTCTCCCATCTGAACACAAAGGCCTCCTTTACAACCACTATCTCTTAGAGCCAAACAAAAAGGTTTTGTCTTTTGACAGGTTAACTCAATTCAGAGATTTTTGTCTACAACTGTTCTTTCTTCCTATCTCTATTGACTATTAGTCCTTTCCAATCCAGCTGTGCCCCCTGCTCCACCACATACTGTTTCTGCCAGGGTGGACTCCATGTTTTTACATTCAGAGGCCCTGAATCTTCAAGTCTGCTCCTTTGGAACTCTCAAGCAGTATCTAGCATTGCTGACACTTCCCTCTCCTAAAATTACTCCATCCTTTGTTCACAGGGCCATCCTCCTTTGGTCCTTACCTGTTCACAGGTCCCTCCCCCTTAAGGATTCTATCCTAGGCCTTCATCTCTCCACCTTGGGCAACCCCAAAGCCTCTTGTGACTTGCACATGTATTGCCCTGTGCCAGCAACCCACCAGTCAGCCTCCAGCCCTGACTTCTTCCTCCTAATGAATTCAGATACCCAGCTGTCTACCTGACATCTCTGATGACCCCCACCAAGGGACCACAACTCAGCATGACCAACCTCAACTTGATCCAGTGTTCCCTACCCCCAAGTAAATGCCACCACACTATTACCTATTAAAACCATCCTGGGAATCAATGACTTCTATGGCACCCTCCCCAGGCCATTCTATGTCTTAAGCCCACCTATGCCTCACCCATCTCCACTGCCACCAGTGAGGCTGAGCTACTACCAACATGCTCCTGATCTGCGTCTGCCCCATTCGCACTCACCCATTCCAACCCACTCTTCTCACTAATGGCCATGATGATCTAAAATATAATAAAATAGGATTCCTTGCTTAAAATCCCAGAAGCCTTTTTCTATCCTTAGCCTAAAGCCTAAAACTTGTCCCATACTTACACAGCTGGGTTGACATGGCCCATGTCCGTCTCTCCAGCCCTACCTTGCCTCAAATACAACTGGTGCTGGGCTCCCTGACACTGGCCTTCCTTGTACCAAGTTCTCTCTACCTCAGCACCTTCTTTTACATACAGAGTTCCTTCATGTCAAGTCACCCCATCCCATTTGTCAACTCCCACTCTTCATCCCTCAGATTAGGTGTACTCCCCCAGAGAGCACCCTGCAGGACCCATTTTCCAACACTCATCACTCTGCTATTGACTCCATCCAATACAGGACTATGCTTGACTTAATCACTGCTAGTATCCCAGTGTCCTGGCACACACCTCTGCAGAGGGCGCAACTCAGTCATGTTCGTGTAAGCCTCAGTCTCCCAACATGGCAAAAGGAATAACACCACCTACCCTAAACAACAGCGGTGAGAATTCAGAGAGACAGGAAAGAAAAGCCCCTAAAGCCCTGTACCAGGCAGAAGGAGCATTCGATACTTGGAAAACATCACCATTTATCACCTCTACACTTCTGGCTTCTATCAGCTGGCTAGGACCAAAATAGGTAGTCACTTAACCTTCAAGGCTGACTCTAACTTCTTCCATTTGTAAGCAAGGAAAAAAATGTTAGAGGGGAAGGAATCAACGAACAGGGCATTTTTCTGTGCAATGACCAACCACCTTTCTTGGGTTGAGCACCTTTCCATGACTGCCCCCTGCTATCTGGCAATTTCTCCTCCCCACTCCCATCCCTGTGGCCTGGCTCTTACTGGCGGGCTGTTCTAAAGTCACTACAAGGGCCTGGAGGGCATAGAGTGCCTGCAGCTCCTTCTGCTCGTCACATAGGTATTTCTGAAGCAGTTTCGCTCGTGCTTTCAGCACCGCAACATCCACTCGGAGGGGAGTCTCAACTACAGGAGGAAGACAGAGATAAGTGAGTAATGTGCCCTCAGCCTGGTTCAGAGCGAGAGGCAAAGACCAAACCTCCTTCCCTCCCTCCATTTGTCTGCTGGGCCCACCCGTGCCCTGCCATCTCCCTGGCTCCTCTTACAAATAATCGCAGAAGAGCAGACAGTTGTCATGAGGGCTCGAACTAATGTGTTGGATGCTATCTGCTGCTCACTCAGGTTGGCCTATGCAGGAGAAAAGATAAACAAATGGCCCTAAGTTCTGAATTGTACACCAAGAACTACCTCTCCTTTATCCCTCTCTTCCAACATCTAGGAGAAACACACCTCTATCCAGTCAAACAACCGCTGGTTACTGCTGCCCTCTTTCAGCAGCTTCTCCAGCTGTTTGCTCAGCTCCTCAGAGGAGAGCAGCCTCTGGCCAGGGGATTCCGGCTCCTCTCCCAAGGTATACTCCACCTTCTGCAAACAACAAGACCCACATCCAGGTGATTAAGTGCGCCCTGTGAGTGAGATGAGGAAAGAGAGAGAAGACTGTCTAGTCCCAAATGCTAGAATTAACCTAACTCCAGCTGCAAACCTGCTTGGCGACGAATGCACTGACGTCCTGGCCTTCAGGTAGAAATTCCTTCCAGCTGAGTCCAGCCTCTCGCCACAGTGTCCCCACTTTTTTGGGACCCTGGAAAACACAAGACCAACTCAGCCACCCTCTCTCCAAGAATCTAACAGCTCCATCAATGTTGTCCAACAAGTATTTGCTGGACCACCACTAGATGCCTGCTAGGGGCTCAGGATGCTACAGAGGCACTGAATAGGCAGCCTCTCTGTGCCTACAGTATAGTACCTGCTGTAGACATCAGTCACATGACCACCCAAAGACACAAAAACTCATCTACCACAGTGCTATGAGACAGCGTCAGGGGACGAAGAGCTTCTGGGAAAGATGTCATGTAGCTTTCACAGGATTCTCAAATAGTTACTGGACCAAAAAAGGCAAATAACCTAATCCAAAGAGCTTACCCTAGCCCTCCACACTCATCTTCCTTTTTTTCTAAAAGAGCTTAGGTTTTCATTATTCCAAGTAACAAATGCTTATGCAAGGACAACTTCTAACAAGTATGCCCTTTTGGTTCCCAAGTCCAAAACATTTTAGAAGTATATATATTTCCCAGACCTAATGTAAACAGAAACCCTAACATAAACCGTCTATAAGCCCATTCTCTGAAATAGGCCAAGAGATTGTGAAAGCATCACTCTTATAACAGATTTTCAGAATGATGACATTAACTCTTAACAAGATTATATAGTTCATGGATTTTAAAGATGCCCAATTTAACATCACTAAAATTGAGTTGTCTCACAGTTGATATGCTGCATTTAACAAATATGATCATTTAGATCTTTTCTTTCCTAGCCATGCATAAATATGTCCTACAATCTATGGTGTTAGATTCAATAAAATACATAAGTAATTCAATATGCTCTTTCTTGTCTTTTTTTTTTTTAAGCAGAAATTACCCTGGTACATATTTCTACCTCAAAGGATTAAATATGACAAAGAACAATTACTTTCAATTCAAAGTCTTATTCCCCCAGGTTCCAGATAGCTCTTTCGAAACCACATTTCCCAACTTCTCACTACCACTAAGTACCAACCCCAACTTGCCTTTCCCGTCTTTCCCCCTTTACACTTAGTAGTCCCCAATTAACTTCTACAAAGCAGCTTCGGCATCCTCCAGAAAGCTTTCTGTCGTGAACATCACTAAACACACCCTGCAACCTCACAATACTTAAGACACTCCATTTCAACTATTCTGTTTCACACTTTACTTCACATTGTTTTTACTAAGCTGTCATTTCTTACTTTTTCCTCTTCCAATTTGCTTGTGTTTTATTCACTATTGTATTCCCAGTGCCTAGTATGTGGTGAATGTTTTTAAAACATGCTAGTTGAATCAATCAATCAATCCATCAAGGGCCTATTCTCTCCTTAGATTCCCTTTCTCCTCCAACTGTGGCCAGAACTCATTACAAGAACTGGTGTGAGGGAAAGTGTCAGCCTTGACTTTTTCTCTCCCAGATACCTCCATGATCATCTACTCCATCCTACCCAAGGATCACAAGGCTTCAGGGTCACCACAGCAGCCAAAATCACATGGTGCCAAGTCCTGAACATATTACCCCAAAAGGCTCTCACTCACCATGCTTTTGCATAGGAGCCCCAGGATCTCCAGCAACAGAGAAGCAGCTTTGCCCAGGGGTCTCAGAGGTTTTGTAATCTCTCTATTAAAGAAAAGTCCAGTGTTGATAGCCAGCATTCAAAGCCCTCTGAACACACTATTCCATCCCTCCTTAGATCCAGGTGTTGATCCAGCCACACATACACCCCTACCACCACCATCACTCTCTTCCTGACTTTGCCTCCCTTGAATTCCACCAAAGAGAACTTACCTGAACAGCTCTCCCATGGGCACCCCACCGTCCTGCAGAATGGGCATTACCAGTTCTGCTAGGTAGAGCCACACGTGGGGGATGTCAATTTCCATGTCTTCAGCCAACTCTAGAATTTCATACAGACTACAAAGCGAATTCAAAGTCAGCACTCTAGAAAGACAAGCCAGGCTCCCACCTTCATTCTGGGGCAACAAGGCATGGCTGAAGATTCAACCATGGAGCACCTCAGGAACACTACCTAAACATGGGGCAATTATCTCAAGCTAAAACCACCCTCTTGTTCTTAAATAGTTCATCCCCATCCCTGCCAAAAGTAAAGTTGACCAGAAGGGTTAAAGAGCCTATACTCTTATCCAAGGCTCCACACACAGGTCCTACAAAGGAGGGAATCTGTGGGTATACAAAAGTGGGACGCCCACAAAAAGTGGTCATACCCTTGGTAGTACTGAGCAGTGGAGAGGTGCCCAGCACAGAGCAGTTGGTGCAGCAGCCGCCCCATATGCTCACGAGCAATGGTGCTGCGCTCCAGCGTGGACTCAATGCCATGCCGCACAAAGATGAAGAGCAGGGAGGGTGAGGCCAGCTCCTGCACACACTGCACTGCTTCCTGCAGGGGGCAAAGGATATAAGCAGGGACAGAGCAGTCACCGTAAGGCCTAGCTAGACCTTACACTCCATGCTTGTCAGCATGAGCCTACACTACTGCTCAGACCCTGTCCACTACCTACCTTCATGTCATTGAGATGGAGGTATTCCTCAATGATGGCCTTGGATTTCTTCTCCAGCTCCTCCTCAGAGAGTGCAGCCTTTGGGGGACTCGCTGGGGGCAGGGCAGCTTCTCGCTTCACTGAGGTAGGGAGTGAGGGAGGGGGTACACATGAGATATTCTTTAGTTCCAATCTTCCCAGCTTAACAGGTTCTAGAGCTCTGAAGACTGACTGGGAAATGGCTAGTCCCACATCCACCCACCCCCTATCCTTCCCTTCCCCTCAGCCCCTTACCAGCATCCCGCCCACGATCCCTATCTTCCGTGAGGCTGGCCGCCTTGCGCAGTCCCTCGGGCTGCGAAGGCCGCTCTCTACTCCGCTCCTCCACTTCTTTGCTGAAGCTCCGCTTTGTGGCAGGTGTCCGTGCACGATCAAGCCGGTCCCCTCGGTCACCTCCCCGTTCACT
This sequence comes from Smutsia gigantea, assembly GCA_032199065.1. NCBI lineage: Eukaryota > Metazoa > Chordata > Mammalia > Pholidota > Manidae > Smutsia > Smutsia gigantea. The sequence continues at coordinate 30,370 of JAVSCE010005223.1, forward strand.
CCGCTCTAGACGGTCTCCCCGGTCCCCAGCTTTCTCACCTCGTTCCCGGCTCAAACTACTCCTGGGAAAAAGACAGGCATGTCATCCCTCACCCATAGTGCTCAGGTGCTGTCTCGTATGACTCCAACACAGTGTACAGCTGCTGCCTTGTTCCTGGCATCAGGAGTATGCCCTGATCTCAGCCTGGGGCTCGGAGCATTACAGGTGTTAAGGATTCCTATAGCAACTACCAAAAACCCAATCACAGTATTCTCAATACGAAGAACAAAGACACTGAGGAAACCTCACCTCTGTACCACACGTCTGTTATCTGTGCTTTCTGTAGGTACTGCTTGTTGAAGGGCAGAGAAGCGATTCAACGTACTAGTAGCTGGACGAGCAGCTTCTGATGCTGGGGAGGCAGAAAACCCAGATTAAAATCTCTTTCTTACACCCTATCTTCCTACTTGCCTATTTCAAACCCTTGGTCCTACTCCTGACACTATAGCAGTTCATTACAGTCTGTAGTCCCAAGTACACACCTCCTCTTTTACCTAACGACTCTGAACTGAAAGCCTCCTGTATAGAAGTGAGGCTCTGCCCTCAAAAGAGCTGATTAACGAAGAGCCATCCAGCTCTTTACAGTGGCCTTCATACCTGAGTCGGAGGGCTTAGCTCCTGAGCCTCCACTGCTGCCCTTGCCCCAGCTCAATCGCCCTCCAGGTGCAAAGAGCTGGTTGTTAGAATCAATGGAGCCAGGCTGAGGAAGGAAAGGGAGTGGAGTCATGGGTCTCATCTGTCCAAAGCCCCCAACCAGGCACCACCACACGCAGCCACACAGTAGCAAACGGCCTAGACCAAGGGCCTGGCAAACTCTTCCTGTGAAGGGCCAGATAGTAAGTATTTTAGGCTTTGCAGACCACACAGTTTCTATTTCTGTATCAACTACTCAATTCTGGGCTATATAACATGAAAGCAGTCACAGACAATAAAGGGGAATGAGTGGTTGTATTCCAGTAAAACCATGAACACTTAAATTTAAAGTAATTTCACATCACATACTACCATTTGCTTTTCTATTTTACAACTACTAAGATATGTAAAAACCCTTCTTAGCTTGTGGATGTACAGAGCAGGGAATGGGCTGGATTTGGTTCGCACATTGGTTTGCTGACCATGGCCCAGACCAACGTGAACACACTCCCTAGAGCCGACAATTCCATCTCTAGCAATCTAACCAGTTAGTCTAAGAGAAAAACTTCAGTTGTCAACTTCCCAACCTCAGAAGGTGAGAGACTAAGATCCAAACCTGTTCTTAATGCCTGCTTGATCCCTCCTTACCCTCCCATCAGCATCAATACCTCCAGCACATACACCCCTACCTTTGTGATCTTGGTGAGTCGTGAAGTGTCAATAGGGCGGCTGCCCTTGCTGATGGGAACTGTGTTCCAGCCACCATCATCCACAAGTGGAAGGCCACGACCTGGCATAAAGAGGAGAGCATACTGCAATGAGTTAAAGCCTAGCAGCCCTGTCCCCTTAGGCCACCCCAGCTCCCCTTCCTCAGATCCTCAGTTCCATCATTGGGTCTCAGTGGCCCAGACACGTGGCACTAACAAGAAGTCATCAGTGGAAAGCAGAACCCCTCACTGCTCTCTCCCCAAACCTAGCCTCAAACTCACTGATAGGAGGGCCTGGAGGGCCACCCCGGCGCTTGTCACTGCCCTTGGCCATTAGCTGCTGCACTTTTACGTGCTCCCAATGCTCTTCCATCTCAGCCTCCTTGTGAATCTGGTCAATGGTCTTGGGACCCTGGTCCCCTCGGCGTGGCACCCAATTGCTCTGTGGAGACAGGAGACCCCCCCAGCACAGGATTACATCGAGGGCCAGACAAAGCAGTTTTGGGAACCGGGAGCTAGGGGATAGGAGACAGCAGACTAACAGTGTGAAGGAGAGGACACACACCCGTCGCAGATCCAGCACATCCTGCAGCATAAAACGGATTCGGGATGAAGTCTTCTTTTCCTTAATGATTTTTTCCATCTGGTTGAAATACTGATCCATTCGGGGCTAGAGAGGGGAAAAGGGATCAGGTCAGGAGCTTACAACACCTCAGCCCCAGTTGTAGGCCCTGCCCCTCCTCAGGCCCTCAGCTCCATCCTGAGGCTCAGTGGACCAAACACAACAGCCCAACCCAACAAGACAACGTATTGGTGGATAGCAGGCCCCACACACCACAGCCTGTCCCATTCCACATACCAGGATCCATCCCTACCTTGGCTTTTTCAAAATCCAGGTCTTTGCCAATGGTGGTAAGAAGACGGCAAAGGCATTCAAGGGACTCCTCATCATGGTTCTTCAGTAGTTTAACCACGCAATCATGCATTATTGCTTCTGTTAACATCTTCAGCTTAAACAGCTCCCCAATAAACTTGATATTCCCTAAAGAGCGCCGCCGAGCTATATCTCGAGCCTCTTCCAGCTCTTCCTTCAGGCGTCCCCGTTCCTCTGCCTGCCAGTCATAGGACGGGGATCACATCAAAAAGATGCCCAGCCACCTGGCTAAAACCCTTCTCTGTACCATCTGGATTTTGAAACCTAGCAGCAAATACTGATGTCCTATTGACAGAGAAACCCCTCCCAGACCACCACTATTCCCCACCCTCTCTTCTCCCAACCAATTGTACAGATGAGTGGACAGTGGAGTTGGGTTTCTCTCACCGTAGCAGCTTCATCCATCTCTTTCTGCTTCTTCTCAAAAACCTCATCATCATCTTTGTCTTTTTCAAACTCCTTCTGACATCGATTCAACAACAGTTTTCGGAAGTTTACAGTCACTGTTGGCTTTTCTGTAGTGGGCACTTTCAGCTGTATGTCAAAGAGAATGCCTCATTCAGATTAGTCCAGGGCAGGGAAGACTCTCCAAGAGTCTATCTATCTAACCCAGGAAGACCTCTGGCCCCAGCTCTGCCTCCTTCTGACTGCCATCAACAGCAGAGGCTGGAGAAGAACCAAGAAGCTGGACTCAAGGGATCCTGGGAACAGAAGCAGGAAGCTAGACTACAATGTTTAGGAAACAGTGGAAACTAACCGCCATGAGGCAGCGGCACATGTTGGCATAGGCCACAGAGAAGTTCGGCTCTGAAATGGCCTTCTCGAAAATGAGGTCAATGACCCCTTTGAGGCGTTCCTCGGTATCGATGGCCAGCTGTGTCACCTGCTTCATCAGCTGCTGGAACATCTGGGGTGTCAGCTTATTCAGGATGGAGCGCACCCTGCGGAACAGGTCCTGGAGGGAGAAAGGACAGAGAAGACACAGCATCAGTGAGTTTCCCAGGTCATAGGCCACTGGGAGGGATAAAAGAAGATAGTGGGGACTTAGGTGGATGCTAGTGATTCAAATGGACAGAAGCAGAGGGCAGACCTTGCAGAAGTGGGACGAAGAGCCAAAGCTGGACTTGCCAGTACCTGGGTTTTGCTGCCATCAGCATCCTCTTCCCCTCGGTCCTTATCAGCTGCTGTCCGCTTGCTGCTCGGTTTCCAGGCTTTCTCTGCTTTATTCAGCTTTATATCTTCAGTCATTAACACTGTGGCAATGATCTTCCGTGGTTCCTTTCGGGGGCCCTGCTGAGAGCGCCGGGGTCCCAGACCAGCCTGCTAAGCAAGGGATTAGGACAAGTGAAGACACAGTACTGACCAACACAACCTGCGGCACCACTATCACACATCTCCAGGGCAGACTTCTCCCAACCCCACCCCTTGCTCATCTGCCCCTCGGGCCAGTCCCACTCACCGGCCCTCGGGGAAGCTCCCCACCTGGCCCACCCCTTGGGGGCCCACGGTTGCTCAGGGCTGGTCGACCAAGGTTGGCAAAGGAAGGAGTGAAGTCTGGGCCACAATTTATGCCTTGTAGTCTAGTGGGATCCAGTGGCCGCAGTGGTGTTTTATTGGCCTGCGAAGAGGACAGGGAAGGTATCAGAAACAAGCTAGGACTCTCCACAACTCCTTCAGAACCTCAGGTTCCTCCTCTGCCAGCCAGCCAGCCCAAATCTACCTTCCTCCTCAGGCCTACCTACCTTATCCAAAACCACATCACTGATATGGGGCAATCCCTCTGGCTTCTGCATGCTGGCAAAGATGAACTGAAAGCCAAGTAGGAACTCACGGTCGTAACGCTTCTTCTCCTCAAGGTTTAGAGGCTTCCACTGATCTGTGAAAAAGACAGGATCAACCAATCATACTGTTGTCTCCTGGAGCCCTGACACCACCACCCAGCCCTTCTCAACCATTCCTTCAGCATACCTGACTTATATTCATATTTCTGTTCCCCAGGCTGGATATTCTCAGCATTGTGAATTTTATCTTCCTTTGAGTCCCAGGTCTCATCTGCTTCCTCAGTCCTTGGGGGCACACTGCTGCCCTCAGGCTCTGGACCAGGATTGTTGCCTACAGGAGGCTGATTTTCCACCTCTGATATTCCCGTGCTCACCTGTAAGCATAGGACATTCCATAGTGGTTGCAGCATGGTCACCATTCCACACCCAAACTCTGCCCGCTCTTCTCTGCTTCCTTACCTCCTTGAAGGCATCTAGAAGGTCTCCTACAGCCTCCTTCTTATTGAGGTCCTTAATTTTCCGTCTCCTCTTTGGCACAGATACTGCCACTATTTAGGAGAAAAGAAGGAAATAACTATTTAGGAAAAATTTAGGAAATAACTTGAGTACTCCTAAGTCCTGGGGAAATAAAAACCAGTCACTGAACACTATTTCTTTCCATCATACCCTCTCTAGACTTAAACTCCCTTAACCTAGCTCAGAGGTTCCATCACAGGGCTTCTATGACCCAGACAGTAGCACAAACAGGAGATGAGTGAAAAGAAAACACACCCTCCAGCCCCACCTTACCTTGGGTGACTGCTGCCACCTCCAAATTCTGGGACAGGATGGCTGGGACAGGGGTGCTCTCTGGGGGAAGCAGTTCCTCTCCTCCCTTCTCCCCCTCAGTTTCTCCTGCCTCGCCTTCTTCTTCCTCTTCTTCCTCTTCCTCCATTTCCTCCTCTGGAGCAGGGCAAGTAGCCAGAGGAACCACAGCTGGAATGGCTGAGAGGAGGGTCGGGGGAGCCACTGGCGCTGCAGCCTCGTCCTGCTCCTTTGGCTCACTGACTGGGCTTAAGTCCACAGCTGGTGGCGAAGGTGCTCCGTTGAGCAGTTCCTCAGGTTGGGCAGTTGGAGCAATGGGCATGGGGGACTCAGAGGGACAAGCAGGGGGAGGGAGAGAGGCAAGCTCTGGGCTCGACTCCACCTCTGGTTCCAGATCCTCAGATGGGACCATGCCATTAGGCTCAGGAAGAATTTCCATCTTGTGAGTTGCCAGTGGGGTGGGAGCCTGGAGAGGACTGGAAGAGAACTCAGACTCTGGAATTGGTTTGCTAAGTGTCACTTCTATTTCCAGAATGGGTTCAGCGAGGGGAGTGGGTTCTGGAGAGAGGCAATATGGCTCCCCAGTTTCATGGGGCATGGAGGTTGATTCTTCTACAGACATCTGTATCATTCCTGTTGTCACAGTGTCCCCAGGAATAGAGAGAACTCCAAGATTAGGCTCAGATCCCGGTTCCAAGATTGGGGGTGGTGATGGGGTCGGAGAAGGTGATGAAGGCTGGGATTCTGAAGGGCTGTGCTCTGTGTCAGGAAGCCCTGGCCGGACCCCAATGATTGCTCCCTGCGACCGATCATCTGTACCACAGGAAGGAAGATAAGTAACTGAAGGCAAGTCCTTCACTGCTGCTGTTCCTCCTCCCAGTAGACAGATTCCCCCTGCCCAATCTTCTCCCACCTAAATCTTTCCCTTCTCACCCTAAATACAGTCCACCCTCAAAACCCCACTACTTGAAATCCACGTCATTCTCTAGCACCCAGCTCAAGTCACTCCACCTCCTCAGCATCTAATTGTCACAACTCCTTTTCCCCATAGAAGTCCAGCCCTACCTGCTTACTTACCTGGCCGGACAACAACAGTAACTTGGGGTGTCTCCCCATTAGCCTGAGGCTCCAGACCGCCACCCGTCTGCAGAACACAAAGAGTTACCAAGTTTGCCCAGAAGAATTCCACAACCTTTCTTTACTAGAGCCATTTATACTTTAGTTCTGCCTAGAAATCCAGGAAAGCAGGGAAATCCCTTAGTTAAAGGAAAAAATCAAGAAACTTGGGTGTCTAGGGCAGAACAGTCTTCCCAGCCAGGGCATCACTCAATGAACAGACAAGTACCTGGGGTGGGGTGGGTGTAGAGGCAGTACGGGCCCCAGACATGATCTCCTCCGTGATATCCTTCCCTCCTTGGTTTGGATCTCGAATTCGGATCTGGAGAAAGAAAGCTATGGGATGAGTGGGAAGCAGAAGCCCACCTCTCCACCGTGCCCCACTCCTGACTCCAGGCTGGGAAGCAGATGGGTGGGTGCTAGAAACCCATCTGACTGCTCTTGTAGTCCCTGCCCTGGTCCCTACCCCTAACCTCACAGAACAGCACCACACATTACAATGCCCCTCCCTCCCTCATCCCTGCCCCACCGGCAGCCCCCCAAGCCAGCGGTTGCACATCCTGGGGCTCAGGACCCCCAATCCAGCACCCATCCGGCTCACTTATGGCTAGTCTGCCTGATCTCTGGGGCAGGGCCCAGATCCAGTGGGTGGAGCCAGGGTGACTCAGCGGCTTCCCCAGCCCTGGCACCCTATTCTGGGCACCACGCCCAGGGCTTGAGGATTGAACAGAGGCAGAGGCCTCAAGAGCTTCCAGGACTGAGGGGTAGGGGGTGGGGCCACAGAAAACAAACCATTTCCAAGGCAAGCCACCAGAAATCCAAAACCAAACATAGATCTTATGGACCCCCTGAGCTCAGGTCTCTCAGGAATTTCCCCACTAGCCACTTCACATGAACAACTTCTAAACTGTGAAGTCTTACTACCTGCCAAAGAAACAGCACTTCACAGATCCCCATTCTCTGCTCACTCTCAAAACGAAAGATCCTCAACTCCCTGCTCCCTGATCCACAATGCACCTGACCTTGATTCTCCCTTTCCCAGATGTCTCAGAGCCCCTTGCTACTTACCGTCTTCCGCTCCCTCTTGGGGGCAATCTGGGGTGGCTGGTTCATCAAAACTGGGGTAGGGGCCACACCTGTGGGAAACTGCTGTACACCCTGGGCTGGGTAGTAGGCGCCAGCTTTGGAGTGGTGGGGGCACAGAAAGGAAAAATGATGGCAGCGTCAGGGCCCAACCATGTACAAAATGCCTTCCTGAACACCTCTCACTCCCAGAACCTCTCATCACCCACAGCCAGCCCCTTGTCCTGCCCCACCCTCCTCCCCAAGGGAATTAGGTGCCTATCAAAGCTGGGGAACCAGTCTGAACTGCGTTTACAAGAATTCCTGACACTGACACACAAACACCTTGTAGGCAGGCACTCTCCCCAACACACACCAGCTACCAGGATTTACATCTGTTTCTCTTCTACTATATAAGGTATTTAATATGTATGATGCCCACCCCCAGCAGCTTGGACATAAATACTCTGAGGGAACAGCAACCACTTAAACTTAAACAGAACCAGGTCTTTGACGGGGAATGGGAAAAACAGATTGCCAACCCTGTTCCACTCAACCTGGGTCCAGTTCCAGTCTCCAGCCCTTTGCTAAGGGGCAGAGAAATAAAAAGTAGTAATATGAACTAGGCCCAGGATAAGGGAAAATTAATTCCTTAAAGCAATGGTCTCCAAAATGGGATGCATTCTTTAACCTCATCCATAATCTCCACTTGTTTGTTTTTGACAAGTAATATCAGTCTTATTTTTTTAAACAGTGCATATGTGTAATAAAAATGTACATGTATCACTGGTACATACTCAAAACTTTTCCTGATGATCAAAAAATTTTGGAAACCACTGCCATAAAGAACAGACTAAGCCTCTCCTAGAACAGAAATGAAACAGCTACAAAACCTCCCAATTCTATGTTACATGGGCTTCCCCCAACCATGGAGTGAGTGAAGGGATATTTACTAACAGGCCTCAAACTGGTGCCTGATCCTACATACCTTAACATGGGAAGTACTCCAACTCTCAGCAATAAGGTAAAATCTTCTTCCCTGCCCAACACCAGTAACATATTAAGCACCAATCCCTACTACCTAACTCACCCTATCGTTTCTACATCAAGAAAGGAGCCTGAACAAGGTCTCAGGAAATAGTAGATGAGTTTAGAGTGAGTCCCTGGGACTCACTCTCACCTGATACCCTCCCCTGCTTACCATAGGTCCCAAACTCTGTAGGGCTTGCACCTGGGTAGAAGCTTGGGGCTCCAGGCTGCACAGGATACTGCTGTGTTGGGACAACATATGTGGAACGCCCCTGGTGGGGAAGGAGAGAAGCAGAAGAGAAGAAAAAAGGAGTTGAGGGAGCTATAAGTACATCATCAGACTACACAGAGAAATAAATGTAGGGAAAAACAGGACAAGCCAACTCTGGGTGATGACAGAAGAAAGTCCCACCTCTGGAGAAGAGATGGCACAGAGGGTCAGGGTGGGGGATGTAGTGAGGTTTGGGGTACAAGGTTCCATGGCTTCCAGCCCCAAGCTCCCAACCTCACCTGTCCTGGGATGTAGTAGGCTCCCTGGGAGGTTTGGTAGGAGATCTGGGAAGGGATCATCATTACTTGGGATCCAGCAGGGTAGACATGGGCAGCTGGGCCAGGGCGGGTGGGGGTTGCACTCTGCACTCGGGAGGTTGCACTGTTCGGGGGCTGGGCCCGGCTAGGGTAGAAGTGCTGTCAGGAGGGAGGAAGACAGTTGGCATTGGGAAGGGGAGGAAGTAGACAGTAAAATGGCCAGGCCACATGTCTCTAGTCTGGAGAGAAGTACTGGGGGCTTTAGAGCTGGAGATCAATCCACCCAAGACCAACTTCACCAACTGATGGTTGGTTAAGTGGCCTCTTATACTCACATGTGCCCTCCACATTCAGGTATGTAGTTTGTGCAGTGTTATTATTTATTCCCTCGCTGCCATGCATACTCATGTCACCTTCACCAGGCTAAACCTCTGCAGAGACTTCCTAACACCCAGGTGCAACACGCCTAAGTGAAGCCCTTTTGGGTAACACACTCCCCATCATGCACAGCTCCACCATAAGGCACAAAGGAGCTAACTGTTAACATGCAACAGTCTCCTAATTCTCAGATAGGCACTCTTCAAGATTTACCCCGTGACATGCATCGGTCAGTCTCAGGCTGAAAACCTGGACAGCAATTAAGTCGCCACCCTGAAGAGCCCAGTCCCTGTCTAGCCCCTTGACTAGGTGGAGGGTAAGGAAGGATGAGACCAAGAGAGGGTCCAGGGTTAGCAAAGGGGTATTACCTGCAGAGACCTGAATCCTCCCTGAGAGCACATGGGGACAGGAAAGAAGAGAATTATCCCCAAGGTGGTAAGGGGGGAAAATGAAGGAAGTAGGACAAGAATCCCCCACTTAGGAAGAATTCAGGTAACAAAGAAAGGCAAGAACCAGCTGAAGTGTTTATCTCACCACAGCCCAAAGAGAAAGCAGGGAAGGGGAATGCAGCAATGGCAACCTCCCAGTAAAAGGAGGAAATAAGCAGGCAGAGGCTGGCAGCAGGGCCTAAAGCACTGCCCCCAATTCTCAAGGCACCAGGACCCCTGGTAATGCCACCCCCACGGATGACATACTCCCCAAGGGGCCAGCCACGGTAAGTAGTCAACAGCAAAACGTGCAGAGCCGCATGAAAGAACACAAAGCAACTGTCAGGAAATCGGGGCAAGTACAGACCCTCCGTAGTTTCCATCTTAGGCCCAAACTGGCCTAGGCTTTCCATGGCTCCCACCCAGGCCCCCTACTCCCCTCCCCACAGCCCCTCACCTGGCGGGGCTGAGAAGGCGTGTTCATTTGTGTCGCTTGTGGCGTACTGAACACCACCGGTGCTGTCTGCCCCGGGGGAAACGCTGGCTGAAGGGGGGAGACCAGAGTTCAGCAAGAGGGGAAGCCCAGGTGGGGCAGAAACCCAAGCTGGTGAAGTAAGGGGAGCAGATCTGTGGCAAAGCCTCAGCAGTCCACATACCCCCTCCTCCCCATGACAGCCCCTGGGAACAGCCCAGGGGCCCTGGTCTTAATTTGGCAGCAGGAAGCTGCACTTTGCCCTGACACAGATGGGGGTGGGAAAATCCAGAGGTTGGAACCTGTTCCTGACTGGCTGCCTGGTCTTCCCCCACCCCCACCCCAGTCTCCCCCTAATTACCTGTGGGAGTCCAGGGGATGGGGCAGGTGGGGGGCCTGTGGGCTGTGGAGCTTTGTTCATTTCATTTGGTGCCACATCAGGGTCCCCCCAGCACCTGTTGGGAAAGAGTGGAGCTTGGAAAGGGGAAGAGACCCAAGCTTAAAGCAAATGGAGCAGGGGAGGAGTTAAAGCAAGGGCTGGGTCCCACACAGAGCCCCAGAGGCGCCAAGGCAGTGAAAGAGCAACAAAGATCCAGCTTATGTCCCCACAACACATCGTCAAACCCACATCACCTCCAACCACCCTCCTGATCTGCTGAAACATCCCTTCACTCACCCCCTCGGTTAAGAATAAGTCCACGGTGCGGCCTACAGGTTCTGGGCATCCGAGGGCCTGGGGTTGGGAGGTGAGGGGTATCAACCTGGCTCCGCGGGGCCCAAGACCAACCAGACCGGAAATTCCAGGTCTCGCTGGCACCAGGCTCCCGGATCACAAACGGAGCTAGCAGCTTCGGCCGTAGTGTCCCCACCCCCCACCCGGGGACACCGGGTTCCGGGGCCTAGCCCAGAGGCACACAAGGCACGCCTGCCACGGGTGGCCGCAGGAGCACACGCGCGGGGACAGAGGCGAGGTGTGCCGCCGCCCAAGCGTGGAAGCCAGGAAGGGCGGGAGTCGGGCCGTAAAAGGATAGTCAGGCGGCGGCCGAAGAAGAGCCGGTTTCACGCAAGTGAGGGTCGGCCTGGAGGGCGGGCGGGGCCGGGGGCTCCTCCCTGCCCGCCGCCTCCCTCCCCTGCGCCCTCCCTACGCAGCGCCGGCCAGTGCCAAAGAACAACGTGTCACTTCCCGGCGGCCGGGCCGCAAAGGGGGGAGGGGGCGGCGGGCCGGGAGCCGCGGTGCCTACACCCGCGGGGCCTCCTCGGGTCGGGGCGAGGTGGCACTTCGCGACCGGCTAAGCCGGCGCCCTCCCAGTTCGCGGAGACCGCACATCCCGCTCCGCACTCCCCCACCCCCACCCAGCAGTCAGACCGGGCCAGGCCGGGCACACGTGGGCCGGGGATTGGGCCCTAGCGGGCCAAGGCCCGGGCTCGGGCTGCCGGGCCAGGGCGCCGAGCCGGCGGCGCAGGGTGGCCGGTCCCGGCGCGGATGGCGGCGGATGCGGGGGGAGGGGATGGGGGGGCCGGGTCGGGCCCGGACATGGCGGCTTTACCTTCAGTCTCCTTCAGTCCGCGCGGCCGAGCCCCACGCAGCCGCACAGACGTAGTCCACAACCATTTCCGGCTCCCCGCACAGATCCCGCTCGGCGGCCACCGCTTCTCCGCAGGCGCAGCCGGCGCCCCCACGTGACCGGCGCAGAGGGCGGAGCCGCGCGGTGCGCCGCGGAGCCCAGGAGATTTTGCCCCGCCTTATCATGTGACAGCCACTGCCGCCCCTTGTCCCTTCCCGAACTTTGGAAGTACCAGCACTGCTATCCCCTCGACTTCTCTGTTCCGCGGTTCTTTAGTTCATTCATACTTTGAGCAGGAACTTAATGAGTGCATATTAAGTGCTAGGCGAAGTGCTGGCTGGGGGTTGAGAACACTGAAAGATTCAGTTCTAAGTAAATGGTACATCGTATTAAAGAAATACAGATTATGCAGCCTTTGAAAATTAGATCATTGAAAAACCTATTAGAGTGAGTGTTAGGCTAAAAATATTGAATCATTCTAACTAGGGCATTAGTATGAGTAGATTTGACTTTGACAAAGATCAGCCTCTCCCATGGAGGGACAAAAGTCAGTCATAGGAAATTAAGAATAATGGTGGAATAAATAATACTAAAACCCCTGCCTGGCAGCCAAGACTTTGGACACCAGAGGGACCATCCTAGAGCCAAATCCACATAATCAAACAGCCTGGATTTTAACCCAAACTCTGCTACTTAATCCCTGATGATGTACTTGCTGCCTATCCACTTAACACCTGTTAAAAATGGGAAGATTTGACACCAGACAGTCAGACTCAAAGTCTGAGCTTTTAAACCACCATGCTTTCTCTCACAATGATAACATCCACTCTCTTAGTGAAGATTAAAGCAGTTAATTCATGTGAAAGGGTTTGAAACAGTACCTATGTACCTAGCAAAGGTGTTCTGTGTCCCTCTTCCTCCCTCTCCCTCTTATCTCAGAAGGTAAGAAAACATTTTCTCTGAACCAATGATGTAGTTATTTAACATATATAACCTATGTGATTTCATTAATCCTCATAATTTTCTACAAAATAGATTGTATTATTCCTGTTGTATATGAGGAACTGAAGTTCCAAAGAAAGGAAAGCAAAACAAGACACATGGAGAAGGAACCATACACAGCCAGAATGAAAATGCAGATATAGTGTTCTCTGTGGCACTCATTTGCATTATGTGACTATCATGTCTGGCTCCCTTCTCTATTCTCACTTTTCTCTCCCTAACCAAACTAGAAAATAAAAATCAATTACTGCCTACATGCCAATTCATTCCTAACTCAGAAACCACTCTCTCTAACTCCAGTCAGAGCAAGGAATTACCTAAAACATCTTCACCCAATCACCCACAGGCATCTCAAATTATGTATGCCTAGATAGGAATTTGTCACTTCTCCCTACTCAGTGGAGTCCTCCACCTTGACTCAAACATATTGTTACACATGTACTCTTTTTCAATGAATAGTACTGTGGGTAAAACAGTTGTATTGGCAAAATATCTCACCTGGTCTTGGTGCATATGCATCCTCAGGGGTGGAGAATTCATCTACATATTAATGGGTAATTACCTGGGCAACAGAAGGTTTATCTGAACTTGAGAGGGGGAGGAGAGTGCTGGTTTTGCTTCTGCAGGAGCAGGAGAGAGAAATGGCCCCAGACTGCAGTTTGTAAGCAATAAATGGGTTTTAAACTTTATTTCTCCCTTTGACTGATTTCAGTTTTAGAGGTATTTTGCCCCGGGATTTTCTCTCCCCCTAGTTACAAGTACTCAACCTGAAAATCTGGGATTCTTATTACATTCCTTTCCACCCACATACATCTAACCAGACACAAAGTCCTACTGGTGTTTGGATCAAAATCAAGTCTTACTGATTTCATCCTTTTATCTTTCTTCTGCCATACCCCATCTCCCCATTTCTGCTGCCCTAGATCAGGCATTAATTTCTCTTGCCTGGCCTCCCAGCCTCCATGATAAGCTTTCTCACCCAGATAGCTAAACATGTTATTTTCCTGCTCTCATTCAGGGGTCCCCATTAAGAGATACTGTCAATTTCTTAGCACAACAGCTCTTCTAAACCTGGTCTGAGCTTGTCTGTTTCTCCTACCACACTTCTCCTTGGCTCTATATGCTTAGCCAAACCAAGCTATCTGTGGTTTCCATAAACAAAATAGTTTTCCTGTCTTTCTGCTTTTGCTACTCCTTTAGCTATATCCTACCCTCTCCCTCTTGACAAACTCATCTTCCTCCAAGTCTCAGTTCCCTCAGGAATCTCCCCTGACCTAGCCAGGCACTTCAATCCTATTTCAATGATTCCAAGGTACCTTGTTCACATCACAGTGCAGTATTAATAACAGTCTATCACTATTGTTTTTTTCTGGTACATAGGCTTTTTGAGGATAGAATTTTTTCTCCTTGCATCCCCACAAACTAGAACAATGTCAAATGCAGTGTAAGGATCCATTGATACGTGTTGCTAAATGACTAACTGAACATGAAAGGTTAAGAGCCACTCAAGCACAATCATGATTTGGGAATTAGCCATTTATTTTTCTGCAGTTTACAACTCACTTTCTAATTTCTTATCACCTCCATTGGAAATCAGAGAAGGCAATTACTATATCCCCATTATACAGGTAACAGAGGTTCATCAGACATACTGATTTGCTCAAGACTACAGCAGTTCCCATTAA
>JAVSCE010005224.1:0-100795 GCA_032199065.1 Smutsia gigantea
AACTCATTCTATGAAGCCAGCATCACTCTAATACCAAAACCGGGCAAAGACCTCACCAAAAAAGAACATTACAGACCAATATCCCTGATGAACGTAGATGCAAAAATACTCAACAAAATATTAGCAAACCGAATTCAAAAATACATCAAGAGGATCATACACCATGATCAAGTGGGATTCATCCCAGGATGCAAGGATGGTACAACATTCGAAAATCCATCAACATCATCCACCACATCAACAAAAGAAGAACAAAAACCACATGATCATCTCCATAGATGCTGAAAAAGCATTTGACAAAATTCAGCATCCATTCCTGATTAAAACTCTCAACAAAATGGGTATAGAGGGCAAGTACCTCAACATCATAAAGGCCATATATGACAAACCACAGCTAACATCATACTTAACAGCGAGAAGCTGAAAGCTTTTCATCTAAGATCGGGAACAAGACAGGGATGCCCACTCTCTCCACTGTTATTCAGCATAGTACTGGAGGTCCTAGCCACAGCAATCAGACAAAAAAAAAGACATACAAGGCATCCAGATTGGTAAAGAAGAAGTCAAATTGTCACTATTTGCAGATGACATGATACTGTACATAAAAAACCCTAAGATTCCATTCCAAAACTACTAGAACTAATATCTGAATTCAGCAAAGTTGCAGGATACAAAATTAACACACAGAAATCTGTTGCTTTCCTATACACTAATGATGAACTAACAGAAAGAGAAATCAGAAAAACCATTCCATTCACAATTGCATCAAAAAGAATAAAATACCTAGGAATAAACCTAACGAAGGAAGTGAAAGACCTGTACTCTGAAAACTACAAGACACTCCTAAGAGAAATTAAAGAGGACACTAACAAATGGAAATGCATCCCTTGCTCTTGGCTAGGAAGAATAAATATTGTCAAAATGGCTATACTACCTAAAGCAATCTACAGATTCAACGCAATCCCTATCAAACTACTAACAGCTTTCTTCAATGAACTGGAACAAATAATTCTAAAATTCATATGGAACCACAAAAGACCCCGAATAGCCAAAGCAATCCTGAGAAGGAGAAATAAAACAGGGGGAATTACACTCCCTGACTTCAAGCTCTACTACAAAGCCACAGTAATCAAGACAATTTGGTATTGGCACAAAAGCAGACCCACAGACCAGTGGAACAGAATAGAAAATCCAAACATTAACCCAAACATATACAGTCAATTAATATTTGATAAAAGTGCCTTGGACATACAATGGGGAGATGACAGCCTCTTCAGCAGCTGGTGTTGGAAAACTGGACAGCTACATGTAAGAGAATGAAACTGGACTACTGTCTAGCCCCATACACAAAGGTAAACTCAAGGTGGATCAAAGACTTGAATGTAAGTCATGAAACCATAAAACTCTTAGAAAAAAACATGGGCAAAAATCTCTTGGACATAAACATGAGCAACTTCTTCATGAACATATCTCCCCGGGCAAGGGAAACAAAAGCAAAAATGAACAAGTGGGACTATATCAAGCTGAAAAGCTTCTGTACAGCAAAAGGACACCATCAGTAGAACAAAAAGACATCCTACAGTATGGGAGAATATATTCATAAAAAACGTATCTGATAAAGGGTTGACATCCAAAATATATAAAGAACTCATGCACCTTAACAAACAGAAAGCAAATAATCCAATTAAGAAATGGGCAGAGGACATGAATAGACACTTCTCCAAAGAAGAAATTCAGATGGCCAACAGGCACATGAAAAGATGCTCCACATCGCTAATCATCAGAGAAATGCAGATTAAAACCACAATGAGATATCACCTCACACCAGTGAGATGGCCAACATCCAAAACACAAACAACAACAAATGTTGGCGAGGATGTGGAGAAAAGGGAACCCTCCTACACTGCTGGTGGGACTGCAAATTAGTTCAACCATTGTGGAAAGCAGTATGGAGGTTCCTCAAAAAACTCAAAATAGAAATACCATTTGACCCAGGAATTCCACTCCTAGGAATTTACCCTAAGAATGCAGCAGCCCAATTTGAAAAGGACAGATGCGCCCCTATGTTTATTGCAGCACTATTTACAATAGCCAAGAAATGGAAGCAACCTAAGTGTCCATCAGTAGATGAATGGATAAAGAACATGTGGTACATATACAGAATGGAATATTATTCCGCCATAAGAAGAAAACAAATCCTACCATTTGCAACAACATGGATGGAGCTAGAGGGTATTATGCTCAGTGAAATCAGCCAAGCCGAAAAAGACAAGTATCAAATGATTTCACTCATATGTGGAGTATAAGAAGAAAGAAAAAATACTGAAGGAACAAAACAGCAGCAGACTCACAGAACCCAAGAACGGACTAATAGTTACCAAAGGGAAAGGGACTGGGGAAAATGGGCGGGAAGGGAGTGATAAGAGGGAAAAAGGGGCATTATGATTAGCAGATGTAATGTTGGGGGGGCACGGGGAGGGCAGTACAACTCAGAGAAGACAAGTAGTGATTCTGCAGCATCTCACTACGCTGATGGACAGTGACTGTAATGGGGTTGGTGGGGGGGACCTGATAAAGGGACCGTTTAATAATCGTAATATTGCACATGTAATTGTAAATTAATGATAATAAAATAAATTATATTTAAAAAAAGAATAATGTATCTTTGAAAAAGTCAAATTGTAAAATAATGTAGTCATGTTTCATCACAGGCTCTGAGAAGTCCTCACAGGTACCCTTTCCTATAAAAAGCAATCATTGTCCTTGCATTCTGCATGCAAACCTATGGTGAAATCCACATTCCACAAGGCTTTCAAGGGCAGTCTCAGTATAGCCAGATAAACCTTAATGTACTGGTGAAACCAGAAAAATTGCTACCGCCATCACCACTCTGGCAATTCCAGAAGTCACTACACATATCAACTAGAGACTGCGAGTAAATTTTTCATGATTTAAAACAAAGGATATTACTAGTTATCAGTGTTTTCCCTTCCCTCTATTACAGGGAACCCAGTATAAAAGATGGCTAAAAGTATTAAAGTACAATGTTTTATAATGATCACTCTGCCATTAAAAATGAAATAACTTGCTCTTCCTTTGAAATACATCCATTAAATACTCTAGAATAAAGGCCAGATGCTTCTGACTCTCTAAATTTTAAGTAAATTCCTTGAAGAAATTCAGAATTGATAAAAATGGGAGGAGAAAGAAAAAAAGAGTAAGAAACAAGGAAGAAGTGGAAAATAGAAAGTTTTCATCAATTGCTTGAGATTCCCCATTTTTAAACCTTAAGCGAACTCTACATTTTGCAATCGATGTTCAAAATAAATAAAATTTGAAACCAAGTGCTCCTTAAAAATGAAGAGGATTACATAATTATTGTAATGCAGCTGAGTAACTACATATGAGTATAGTCTTGAATCACAAACAATATCAAATATTATGCATCCTGCTTTAAAGATATTCAATATACTAAAAACATGTGGATTTAGAAAAAGGTAACAAAATTAGAGATAAGAGGGACTTCAAAAATCATTAAGTACAATCTGCAACTTCTGTGGATAAAGAAATGGAAACCAATAAAAGCAGAAGACTGTTCTTTTCAGCATTCTGGTTTCAACAGAGTCATACAAGCTGTTAGTCATCAGAAAAGAATTTAGGGGAGAAATGAATCAAGATTTACTCTTCTTACAAATGGCATGTTGTATTTCAGATATTTGGGAATTATCCTATTTTTTTATAGAGGTTGAATGGAGGTCTTCATCAAACAGTGAGCAAAAAAGTAATTTTTAGCATTAATTTACTAAAGGATTTCTTAGAGGTTACCTTAAATATTAGTTTGTCAAGAAAAACATATTGAAACTTGCAAGATTATTTTCCTATAACTTTTCAGGAATGCATCTGTACTGTGCAATGTGGTCTGTCTCTGGAGCCTCATGATTCAGTGACCGACATCCTAACAACACTCATGTTAAATACAATAAAGAATTTGGGTCATTTCTTCTATCATTCTGAAACTGTGCCTGTGGTTATTCCCTCCAAGTGCAGTTCACAAAAGCAAATTTTAGGTGATGAGTTAAGAGAGCAAAATAATGCAAGTATGGCATTTGATATTTATTTAATCCACAAGTAGATTGTAAATTATCTGGAGAGGAATTCTTAACCTCTAGGCTATGGACAGGATTAACAGGCATGTGAAATCACTGTGTATGTACAGTTATTTGATTTTAGAAGGTGTCTGAGATGCAAAAAAATCTGTGATACAATAGTGGTATCCAATAGAAATATAAAGTGAGCACATATGTGAGCCACAAAGGTCATTTTAAATTTTAAAGTGCCATATTTTAAAAATTAGGTGAAAGTAATTTTAATATATTTTATTTAACCTAGTATATCCAATATATTGTCATTTCAACCTATAATCAATTCAAAAATTATTGATGAGCTGTTTCACATTGTTTTGCTGGTGCTGTCTGAAATGTGGTGTGTATTTAATATAATGTCTACAATGTAGTTCAATTTAGACTTGTCACATTTCAAGTGCTTCATGGCCCCATGTGGCTAGGACCTGCCATACAGGACAATGTCAGTCTAGAGATAAAGTACACAATAGGTACCAGACAACCCATGCATATTTCTTTCTACTGGCCTACTGATAAATATTTAGTGGCACTGAATTTGGGGTGACCCTCTTTGATAATTCCTAGTATTTCTGTGTTGCAGATTAAGTGATCATCCAAAAGATTTAAGGGTCAGCAGATCTGGAGCATATCCTTCATCTTTGGCACAGTGCCACCCTGAGAACTGAGGATGCCTGAAAGGACCATTCCATCCCCCACGAGCACAGAAGAGGAAAACCTATAGGGATTGTGAAATTTTGCCTTGTTAAAATGTCCTTAATTTCACAGGGAAGTCATCACATGGCAAAATGTCTTTGAGGATTTAAGAATCCTTTGAACATATTTGAAAAACAGCATTCAAGAGCTTGTGGAATCTTAGTACTTCAGTAAGAAATGCTCTTCTTTCAAGCGGCATAGTGGATTAAATTTTGTTTAAATGCAATTATATTGATTTATATGCAATTTATTATGTATGTGGAAAAAGCTAGAAATTGTCTAATGATGTCTCCTGGACTTCTCATATTGTTATAATAAACCCTTTCAAAAGTTAACCTTTTTCAGTACCTACTGGATTCCCTTATTTCACGGAGCCATTGTAAACGGAAGCTCTAAAAGAACCTGATGACAGAATCTTTCTTCTGCCTTTGTAGGGTCCATATAACTAAAAAGACCAGCAGAGGTATCAGAGGCTGAATCATACTGTTACACTATTCTTTTAAGTGCAATCATTTCTAACATAACTTTATTATCTTTTTAACCTCAAAATATAGTACCCCACCATGAGTGATAGTAATTATTCCTTGTGGTACTGTCACGTTTAAAATTCAGGGATATACTTGTGTGACGGTATCATTGAGGTGTTTGTTTCTTTCACCTGAACTCAGAAAGAAATAAAAAGATGTTTTAAAATTGTGAGGGAGTATCCCTTATATTCTAAGACTTCAGCAATAAACTGGTTTTACATCTTGAAATTTGTGACAGGAAAGTCAAATGCAGATAGAATTTCTGTCAGCTCAAAAAACAGTGGAATGTCCTTGGTTGGCAATAGGAGAGATCATTTTGTTTCCCATTTGGTTCCCGTGAATTAAAAAAAATAAAATAAAATAGCCTCTCAGTGATTACAAATCCCCTGATACATCTGCTGGGTAGAGGAGCTTTAAAGGGCACAGCTAAATTGTTCCAAAGGGAGCCAGAAGATAATGCAGACATGGTAGAAAAGCTTCTAGAAACTGAGAAAAAGGGAAAAGAATAATATGGTTTGTCCCCATCTTCCTACCCTCCATTTAACCCCCATACTTTCCTTTGGCCAATAGTATATATTGATATATGTATTAATATAAATGTAAGAAGAGTTGAGATGCTACTCAGGAAACCTGACCAACACTGAAAGCCAACTTAAATAATTCAGACACAGGAAATTTTCTTCTTTCTCAGCAGGCTTTTATTTCTAAAATATTTGGGTAATCTCCTTTACTCTCTAATTAAGATACTTGCACATTCCTCAAGTTTGCCAACAAATGAGAATGAATCAGCTTTCATGGATCATATCCATGAGATGCTTTGAGATATCCTGACAATATCAGTGTTACCAGGTCAGCTCGATTCATTGGTTTCAAGTTTAGATATATTATTTATATCATCATGGCAACATATATCTTTCCTATATGTGTTGCTTGCTACTTTCCTGAGTCATCAAAATGTGTACTCTTATTTTCTCATTCTGATTTACATTATCTGAAAAAGTAGAATAAAAAAATATATTGCCCTATTTTTTACATTAAAAAATAAAATGAAGAGATTTTAAATCTAGTCACAATAGTCACTAGCTGATACAAGCCATATGATATATTTTTTGTCCTAATTCAGTGTGCTTTTTAAATAAATTCATCTAACTACATAGTTCATGCAGAAAAAGTATTTTTTTGCTTACTTATTAGTGCTACATGAATGTATAATAATATGCATTGTTTTCATATTGTTCACAATTACGCATATATAGAATTTCACTCCATTAATAAAAGTTCCAAGTGAGTAAAGCATGAATCACCAATGTAAATGATCTTCTGTTTCATTATTGCCTTAGGGCACAAACCACTAACTAAAATGGAAAATATACTTCCCTTAGGTACTATAAAATATTGCTTCTCATGAGTTTGTCCTTCCACTTCCACCACAATTGAAAAATCATGTTTGGGATGATTTCCTAAGCACTTCTAAAAAGCAGAATGTTAGGCAATATAATAACGCTCATGTACACGTGTTTTTCAGTGACATTCATTGACTATCAGTATATGACAGTCACTTAGGTGGAAATCTTGTATAAAAAAAAGATGATTAATGATTTCTGCCTTTACAGTGGTG
The DNA here is from genome assembly GCA_032199065.1 of Smutsia gigantea. Taxonomy (NCBI): domain Eukaryota; kingdom Metazoa; phylum Chordata; class Mammalia; order Pholidota; family Manidae; genus Smutsia; species Smutsia gigantea. The sequence goes on from JAVSCE010005224.1 coordinate 6,981, forward strand.
AAAATCTCATAATAAAATCTGGCAAATCTGCCCCATAAAGATAACAATAATATATGTGCATACACATTTTTTAAAAAATTGTGATGAAACAGAGAAGTCTACTTGAGAAGAGTGTGGAGGGATGCAGTGGGAAGGATTTTACAGAAGAGAATGTACTTGAGTTGAGTTTTAAAGTTGAAAAGGTGGTCACCTGGAGAACATATAAGAGCAGTATAGTTCAGGCCAGAGGAAAAAGATGAGCAAGACACTGAAGCAGGGAGCAGAAGGCAGTCGCTGAGGATAGCTGAAGTGCACAGAGAGGGCAGTGAAGAATGACAAGGTAAGCAGGGGTCTCATAGGAAGGATCTTGGGGGCAACTCCTGAAAAGAGATACTGATTCTCATATCAATGCATTTGGAGTATCTGTCACATGATAGCCTGGAAATGTTGTCTACTCTCTAGGATACTGAGTTCATGTGCAAGGTCTAGAGAGTAATCTCAGATCACAGCCTGTACCCAAACAACTTTAATTTATGCATTTAGGGCTTAAGAAATTAGACATTGGCTGAGAGGTTTCTTCTTCAGCCTAGACCCTTTTAAGATCCAGACAGGTTTATTTGGATCTATTCAGAGTACCTGCAGATCATAGAGATCTTCCTAAACTTAGAGAGAATATTCCATGACAGCCAATGGATTTTGCACAGTCCTGACCAAATCTCTCAGACAGTCCTAAGAGTTCAAGACTATTCAGAAAGCTGTGTCATATATGTGAAACCTGAACGCAACTTCTAGATGAAAAAGTTTCGGTCTCCTCCCTTGTAACTGTTATGGGTTCAAATGAATTCAATTTAATTCCATGTGATTGCATTTGAGCCACTACTGTGTGTTAATATAGCTAAGGGTTCTGTGGAATACAACATTGAAAAAGACTCACAATGGAATATCACTCAGCCATAAAAAAGAAGGAAATTTTGCCATTTGCAACAATGTGGTTGGACCTAGAGGGTATCATGCTGAGTGAAATTAAGTCAGATAGAGAAAAGACAAATACCATATTATTTCGCTTATATGTGGAATCTGAAACAAATAAACAAATGAAACAAAATGGACCCATAAATACAGACAACAGACTGTTGGTTACCATAGGGAGGGGTGAGGTGGATAGGTGAAATAGGTGAAGGGGATAAAGAGGTACAAACTTCAAATTATAAAATAAATTAGCCACAAGAATGGAAAATGCAACATAAAGAATGTAACCAAAAATACTGTAAAAAAAAAAAGAGAGAGAGAAAGAACAAGACACAAGCACTACCCTCAATGATCATGATCCCCCATCAGGTTGCATGATGCACTTATGTGCTTGATCCCCATGGCCAGTGATACTACAGCTGGAAACCAGTGGAAAGAGAATTATTTTCTACCCTTCCCTTTCTATGCTGTTTATGATAATATTCATGAGGCAAAAGGTTTCCCAAAGTTATACTGAATCAGAGCGATAGCATATAGAGACAGTCTCTATCATTAGCTCTGATCTTTTCCAAGTGTCAGCCTTCAGGAAATTTTAAAGTTTTCCAGCCAGGAAATGTGGGTGGAAAATGTTCACAGGAATGTAGACTCATACAATGAGAAAAAGAAAAGAACTCTGTAAATGATATAACCAGATGTATCAATATCAGTTAACTACTGCTGTGTAATAAACCAAATAACACCTAGTGATTTAAAGCAATAGCCTTTTTTTTCCTTTTTTGGTTCTGTGGGTCAGGTGGAAAATCGGCTGATGTCCATTCGACACACTTCGCACCTACAGTTAGCTGATGGTTCGAGCACTCACTAATTTAGGATGGCCTTACTCCGATGTTGTCAGTTGGGATGTTTTTGACAAGGGGGATAGAAATGACCACCCCATATACCTCTCATCCTTCAATAGGCTACCTTAGTCATAAAGTTCAAAGATGGAGAGTAGACAGGAGACTTCTGAAGCCCAATCTCAGAACAGGCACAACATGACTTATTCTGCATGTTACTGGCCAAAGTCACACACTCAGCTCAGATTTAAGAAGCAGGGAATAGATGTGGTAAAATCTCATTCCCTTGGCCCTGGATACAGGAATTAGTCAAGAATTGTGGCCATTTTTTTACAAGCTACCACATCAGAGCATTGAGAACATTGTTTAAATAGCACTATGGATTTTCATATTTTTCATCGTATGTACTTTAATGGCACTTTATAGTTTAATATAACAAAACCTGAAGTGGCTTACAGTGGGATAAGCAGGAGCATTGGCTACTTGAGGGTGGACTTTCTAAGGACACACTTGAAGTAAAGTTACAGGGTGACTAAAATACTCAGGCAAAAAAAAAAATATGATTTTCACAAGACAATCTAAATGATGTAGCATTTCCACCAAAAGCTAAAAGTAATTATTTGAAACCTAACTATTCTTTAAGTTCCTCTTTATTTTTCAGACTTATGATCATGTGCTACAACATCAAACATCTTATGGCTGATCTACAAATGCATAATGAAAAGTTTCCCTTCTAATGTCCTACACTGCACTTCCAACAACACAGTTGGTTGCTTTTCTTGATGGCTGCTCATCACATCTATTCTATATCTTCCTGTCCAGTGTAACCATTAAGAGACACCCTGGCATGCCCTGAGGGTGTAGCATTAATATTGCTGTGTTATCAAGATACTGACTTTAGCCTAAGGATAAAAGCCTGCATCCCTATCCAGATTCTTCCTCCAGTGTGTAAGACAGAACAGTCTGGTGACACTTGACCCTTTGCTAAGAGTCACTCATTTTAATCTTCCAGTCCTTTGGGTTGGCAGAAATGCTGTAACTGTACATGAATTCTGGAAGAAGCCCCACTGGTGGTCGCAGTTTGGCTAAGGGAGTGAATGTCAGGGATGATGATTCTGAGCATATGCTGGAGTCAGTTGTGGTGGGAAAAAGTCAAGGTTCCTGCGGCCCCTGTTGATCCTTCTGAGGTAGAAAGAACAAGATTTATTGCAAGTTCCATGGCCTTACAAACAGGCCAGCAAGCTCCACGTGTTCTTTTCCTGATTGAAAGCATGGGTACACATTTTGCATGTAACATGGCCTAAGTAAAATAACTCAGTGACCCATGTTTACATTTCACTGCTGGCATCCTAAACATAGTCAGGGCAGGCCTGGTGGCCAGTCTTGGCACACAGCACAGTGTTTGTGCTTCTCTTCCCTTGGTGCCCCAGACATTAGCTCTCCTCCTGACTGGCATTAGTGTTTGCAGCTGTTCCTGCCTGTCTGACAGGGGCAGCTCTCTGTCTCATACCTCGCAGTGATGGCAGGCTTTATTTCATCCATTCATTCTTTCACCAAACATTACCGGAAATCTAATCTGTAGTGAGATTTTTTTTTTAAACTTTATAAAGATATGATTAGTTTCTTAATTTTATGTAGCAAATAGACATAAAAGCCAAATAAATTTGTTCTTGCAATTCTCACACCCTTCATTTGAGACAGCAGTGTGCAGCAGAGGAAGTCCTGGATGAGATGGTGTGATGATTCCTGTAACCAGTGTGCTGAGCATATTGACCCATGGACTATGAACAAAATGCGACTTCAGTGCTACCTCCTTCCGGTTGTGACCTCCCATGCCCCTGATGAAAACAGTGACAGCTCACATGGCTTTCGTTCCCACTCACTTCTGGCTAACACATCTTGTAATCTCCGTAAGTCAAAAACTGTCTCACTTCAGTATGCGGAATGTTTGAAAAGTTTTGAACTTGGCCTATCACTAAATCCCCTTTCTGCAGTCCAGATCTGCTTCATGCTGGAAGCCCACAGTTGCTGCTCTGCCCTCCACGTGTCCTGGTCAAGATCTTCCCTCACTCACTAGCTGCCGTGAATAAAGAGATCAGATGGCTCTTACTTGGACTGGTGCCGTCACAGATTGACCGTCCTCTCTGGCCTCGAGGGATAATAGAGGTCAACTCTTTCTCTTGGTTTCTGCAGAGTTCCCCTCCTAGGTTCCCGTTTCCTGAGAAGCCTTTGTCCCTGGGGAATGAACTTCTATTCTGGGTGGTATCCTGATACTGCAGCCTCTGTTGGTGGGCTCTCCAAGGTGCATCTTCTTTTTTTTGCCAGGGTCCCCTCGCGCCTTGAAGTAGCACTGTGGGACAGAACCCCAGCATCTCATGTTGCTCTTGTGCTTTAAATGACCCACATCTCACCCACAAGAAATGGTGGGGTATTCCTGCACTCACAGTTTAAGCAATCCCAGTGCTGTGCTCTTCTAATTCTACCGCCAAATATGGAAGTGGCATATCAGGTGGTTGTCCCAGAGACCTCCTCACTAGACACAGGCTTAGAAATTAGCATGCCCCAACTTCTTGGGGGTTCAAACCAAAGCACCAGCTTTTTCCAAAGAAATCTTCTTACCAATCTCTTCCCCTTTCCACTGTCTCTGATATCTTGTGATGTTCTTGATCTGGCAGAGGAGTGTAAGAGTCATGCTTATTATACTGTATCCTTTAAAAATCAGCATATGGGGACTGATTCAAGATGGCGAAGTGAAAGATGACACGAGAACTCCTCCCAAAACCACAAATAGTACAAAAATATAGTTAATTAATACAACTAACCCTAAAACAGCAACAAGAAAGAAGGTTGCACCAGACTGCATACAGACCTCACGAACAGAGCAGACCTCACGAAACAGGGTAATGCAGCAAAGCCTTAATCCAGCGGGACCCAGGCCCTGTCCCCACCCCAACTCACCTGCGGGAGGAAGGGAAATGGAGTGGGGAGAGGGTGGAAGCTTGGGACTGCTGAGCGCCTAGCCCTGGACATCTGCTTTGTAAGCGGAAGCCTATATTGTGTGGTACTCTAGACATTGGGGAGCTCGGACTGGCAGAGTGCTTGGGAGACTTACATTCCAGCCGTTTGCGGACGGGGGGATCCACAGCCGGCTACTCTGTGTCAGAGGAGGGGCAGGCGGTCTGAGAGGCTTCCTAGCAGCGAGAGGGCTGCTGAAGGGGCAGGGTTTGCACGGAGCTTTGCTGTGCAGGAAACGGGAGGGCTAGACAAGGTTGTCTAGGTGTGCTCTGCTCAGCTGGTTGGGAACTTTGAGGAGCTTCAGGAGTTCCATCCCCCTGGCTGCCTACTATGACATGCAGCCTGCTGCACATTCCTCCTAGCCTGCCGGCACTGGTTGGCAAACTGGCAGTCACTGTGCTAGCCTCAGGCCAGCTAGAGGGAAGCCCCGCCCACAACAGCTAGAGACGCAAAGCACAGAGGCTTACATGTGTGTGCTTGGCCCACTAGCCCTGACACTGGAGACAGGCACCGCAGACAGGAATCAGGAAACAGATCTTTCCTCCCCACAGGCACCAGCTCCACTCCCCTATGACCCCCAACCTCACTCTAGCAGCTGAACAGCTCCAGAGACTGGAGCTTCTGGGCATTAGTGGGCACCACACAGAAATATAAAACGTCAAAAGAACATGGTTCAGACCAAAATCTCACAAACCCCAGAAAAAGGGCCAAATGAAACTAAACTCACCTATCTTCCTAAAAGAGAGTTCAAAATACAAATTATAAACATGCTTATGGAGGTACAGAAAAATATTCAAGAACTCAGGAATGAATTTAAGACGGAGATTCAATCATTAAGAAATTCCATATCTGAAATGAAACATACAGTGGAGGGATTTAAAAGCAGATTAGATGTAGTAGGAGAGATGGTAAATGGAATAGAAATTAGAGAAAAGGAATACAAAGAAGCTGAGGCACAGAGAGAAAAAAGAACCTCTAAGAATGAAAGAATATTGAGAGAACTGTGTGACCAATCCAAACGGAACAATATTTGCGTTATAGGGGTACCAGAAGAAGAAGAGAGAGAAAAAGGGATAGAAAGTGTCATTGAGGAGGTAACTGCAGGAAACTTCCCCAGTCTGGGGAAAGAGATAGTCTCTCAGGCCATGGATATGCACAGATCTCCCAACTCAAGGGACCCAAGGAAGACACGATCAAGACATATGATAATTAAAATGGCAAAGATCAAGGATAAAGACAGACTTTTAAAAGCAGCTAGAGAGAGAAAAAAGATCACATACAAAGGAAAACCCATCAGGCTATCATCAGATTTCTCAACAGAAACCTTAAAGGCCAGAAGGGAGTGGCATGACATATTTAATGCAATGAAGCAGAAGGACCTTGAACCAAGAGTACTCTACCCAGCAAGGTTATCACTTAAATTTGAGGGAGGGATTAAACATTTTTCAGATAAGCAAAAGCTGAGAGAATTTACCTCCCACAAAACACCTCCACAGTGCATTTTGGAGGGACTCCTATAGATGGAGGTATTCCTAAGGCTACATAGATGTCACCCAAGGGATAGACAAAGAGTATAGAATATGATTCATAACATACAAAGAATGGAGGAGGAAGAAAAAGGAGGAAAAAAAAAGAACCTTTAGGTTGTGTTTGGCCAACATCCAAAAGACAAACAACGACAAATGTTGGAGAGGATGTGGAGAAAGGGGAACCCTCCTACACTGCTGGTGGGAATGTAAATTAGTTCAACCATTGTGGAAAACAGTATGGAGGTTCCTCAAAAAACTCAAAATAGAAATACCATTTGACCCAGGAATTCCACTCCTAGGAATTTACCCTAACAATGCAGGAGCCCAGTTTGAAAAAGACATATAGCCAAGAAATGGAAGCAACCTAAGTGTCCATCAGTAGATGAATGGATAAAGAAGATGTGGTACATATACACAATGGAATATTATTCAGCCATAAGAAGAAAACAAATCCTACCATTTGCAACAACATGGATGGAGCTAGAGGGTATTATACCCAGTGAAATAAGCCAAGCGGAGACAAACAAGTATCAAATTATTTCACTCATCTGTGGTGTATAAGAACAAAGAAAAACTGGAGGAACAAAACAGCAACAGAACCCAAGAATGGACTAATAGTTACCAAAGGGAAAGGGATTGGGGAGAATGGGTGGGAAGGGAGAGATAAGGGGGAAAAGAGGCATTACAATTAGCACCCATAATGTAGAGGGGGAGGATACGGGAAAGGCAGTATTTACAGAGATGACAAGTAATGATTCTATAGCATCTTACTATGCTGATTGATAGACAGTGACTGTAATGGGGTATGTGGGGAGGGACTTGATAATAGGGGGTCTAGTAACCATAATGTTGTTCAAGTGATTGTACATTAATGATACCAAAATAAAAAAAAATCAGCTTTTGGGGACAGTGCGATCAATACTTTTCCTTATGGTACCTCAGCTGAAACCTGAGGCTGGCTCAGGCCCATACTATCTTCCTGTTACACTCACTATATAGCTTTGCAACGTTAATTTAATTTTCTGGATCTATATTTCTTCCTTCAAAAAATGAGATGGTTGAAGCCAACCTCTACGGTCTTTTCCAGCTCTCAAATTTGGTAGTTTTGCCATCAAGTTTCTATAGCAGTATAACACAATGGGAAACACACTGAGATAGTTGTGAAGAAATATAATCCCAGCTGTAATCCTATTAACTAGTTGACAGTTAATCCTAAGCAAGTCTCCTAATTTTTCTGGGACTCAGTTTTCTAATACGTAAAGGTGAAGTTTAGACTGGATGACTATAAGGGTCTCTCTCAGAGCTTATTTATTTATCAATTAGTGTTTCTGAAAATTTCCCCAATTACACATCCTTATTTTTCCATACAAAGAAAATAACATTTTAACAGGAAAAATATTGCAAGGAAGCATGAAAATTAGCTGTAAAACATCCTGGTTAGCAAAAGTATAATAAAAAATGCAAGATTTAATATCACCCTTACTTTGGAAGGCTGTGTGGTATGGGCACTTCTGAAATCTGAAACTAGAAATGTGTTATCTTTGCCTCTTCCCCAGGTATATGAGCACAGATATGTCACCAAATATTTCAAACTTAAATAATAATAAAAACAGTATTTACTTAATAAGGTTGATCTTCAGATCAATGACAAATCTGAGAGTGATTTTTAAAGGAAAGTATGAAACAAATGCTGGTTATTATATTTAAACATATTCAATAATGTGGAAAGAGAACAATTATTTTTCCTCTTACTCACAGTGGTGTTCAGAAAGAAATTTAGTGATTATCATCAGGATCTGCAAGCTCCTAACACAACCAGAAGCAGGAGAGGCATGAAAACTGTGGGCCAGAGGGTGGGGTAAATCCTGAGGGTAGTGAGGGATCATTCCAAGGCCTCTGTGAATCTGCTAACTAGGAATATTTGTCCAGGCTCTTGGTTTTCTCATTTCAGATCACATTTTAGTCAAGCCACATGTTTCCTGAGAATATCCTCATGTGGGTAATTGGAGCATTGACTCAAACATTCCAGTAATACTTTATCTTGTTTTCATAGAGAGTGGGGTATACTTGTTCGTATCACTAGTCCAAGTCTCCACTAAAATCGACATTCCCTCTCTAATGTACCTAAAATTTTTGCTATCTGGATAAGAACTATCACCCCTTCAGACTCCTTGATAATTTGCTTCACTTTCAACCTCAATATTATGCTTTCATTTTAGGGGTAAAATGAAAAGACAGAAGTTTTTTGTTGTTGTTAGTTTCTTTAATTTCTTTAAAAAGAATTATTATAGAAATGTATTTACTAGGTAAGACACTCATTCTCTGGTGTATGACTCAAATTCATGTCCTTGCAATATGACAAATGTCATCTAATACATCCTAAAACCCTTAAAACCCTAACCATTGAATTCTCGAGTGCCGGGGTCTACTACCATACCTAACAGCCTTACCATCAGTACATTTCCCTATTAATTCAATTTCCCTTTTCTGGATCAGACTACTTTACAGATTTCCCTGCAAAACCCTAACACTCCTGCTTTCTTCCTTTAGCTGATAATCTCACTTTTTAATTCATTGATAAAATAGAAATGATAAGACAGCAATTCTTCCCAGCACCAATCACTCTCCTACCCAGTGACTTCTCTCCTGAAATCCCTCTCCTACCTACATCATCATTTCTTCTTGATGGATCATGCCCATCAGTAGAGAAACAAGCTGAATTATCTTCCACCTCAGAAATCTCTGGTTTGTCCAAATATTCTTTTTGCCCTATAGTGCTTCAATTGTCTATTCCTCTTCTTTTCTAAATTAGTTGCCAACAGTTAGTATATTTCCTCCTCTCCTACACTCTCTTGAATACACCCAGACAGGCTGAAATTCCTACCATGCCAGCATTCTGCCCTGATTAACAGTGACCTCTATCCTGCAAGATCAGATAAGTGCTTTTTATGTCCTCACATTTATGAAATGATTCATTCTTAGTCAAATAGTATTTTCACAGTTGATTGTTACTTATGTCTTCAAAACTTCTTGTCTCTTGGCTTCTGGAAACCACATTCTTCTGGTCTATTTCCTGGCACATTGATTGTTCTTCCTCAGTTTTATTTGTTGACTCTTTTTCTCTAACCTAATATTATAGTGGTCAAGAGCTTGGTCTTAAATTCTTTCTCTTCTGTATGTACACATACCTCACCCAGTACCATGACTTCAAATAACATGTAGATTTAGATGTAAATTCATATCTTAAGCCCCTGTCTGAGCACTGAGGTCCAGATTCATAAATCTAGCTGCTACTTAATGATTATAATTTAAAATGTAAAATAAGTATGTCAAATTAGCAAAAACAAGGTTCTTTTTTACTAACCCATAATCCATTTCCTTCTAGTCTTTCCCGTCTCAGGAAATGGCACCCCCATTTGTGCAGTTACTTAGACCAAAATCCAAAGAGTCATCTAAGACTCCTCTTTCCTTCACATCCCACATACAGTTCACCGGCAAGTCAAACTGGCTTCATATTGAGAATATAACTAACTCATTTCTCTCCATCTGACCTGTACCAACCTTAGCCCAGGCTACTCTTCTTACTTAAATTTTAGCAGTAGCCTCCTAACTGGTATCCTTGCTTCTACCCTTTTCCATATTTAACTCATTTTCCACTTAGCATGGCATAACTCTTTTCAGGGCCCTCTAATGCCTTAACATTGCTTTTAAAATAAAATCTGTGCAAAATAAACAAAATCCAACTTTCTCACCTGAAAAAAAAATGTATTTTTTGTTAAAGATCAGGGATTACAAATACATATAACTATATGTTTGGGTAGATAAACATACATGTACACAAACACAGAAAATCATTGAATAATTGAAATAAGTGAATGAAACAAGTAGTTTTTATTTCTTGTAACAAGTTGTTATTTTTAATTTAAAGCCAGCTGAGACATATAAAAAAGAAAAATGCAAAATTGTCATAAAATGTTAAGATAACATGATACTTGTAAGAGATTATGTGCTTGGAACCAATTGCTTCAAATTATGTGCCCAGATTCCTAGAAAAGGCCATTCCTTCACATACCCACCCCCCATTACAGGGACTTGGATAGAAAAAAGAAATGTATATACATGGGAAATAATGGTCTACACACAATGAATTTTCTTATATCAATAACCAATCCCTCTTTGCTAGGCCCCAAATCAAGATTCTCCATGTTGTCCAAAGGGGAATGAAAGTGGCTAAAGGAGTGATACTATATGACAAAGCCTTCAGAGGAAATTAAAATCCTTGTTTACTTACTTATCCTGTGTATGGCCCCCATAAATTGATGTCAAATTTATCAAAACAATCGAGCCTCCCAGAAATCATCAGGGTGTAAAAATCATTACTCACAAATAATCTGTCCTTTTTTCCTCATAGACATTCTTAGCTCCTGGTGAGTCTAAGCTCTCTGTAATCTTCCTGCATGTGTGAATAATGACACATTGTTCAAGGCTAAAAAATTCCACCTTCCCAGGCATTTCAGTTTGAAATCAAGATAGTATTCCAGTGTTTTGTTAGTGACTATCAAATGCCCCCACTACTAGAAAGTGTTTCTGTGCTACATTTTGTACTGGGCTTTGGGCCAAAACCTTCCTACCATAGATGTTCCCACTGGCCTCTGAAAGGGGGAAATGATTGTACCCTTCATTTTAATTAGCAAGGAAATGGTCATAAAGTTGCTTAGCCTTTCTCCTGTTTGCTGGATAAAGCAAACAAAACCCACCACATCTCTACATGGATAAAACCTAAAATTTTGCCACTGACTACTAAAGTAATGGGAGATATTTTGCTCCTGGCCAGCCTTCCCCATCTCAGATTCCTTACCCTCACGGGAAATAGGGCCAACCCACCGTGAAGTAAACCTGCTCTCCCTCTTTAGCTACAACAATCGCTGGTACAGAGCCATGAAGGGAGCACTGTGGGAAAGCAATCAGGACTGCTGGGTGAGTTAATTTTCTGCTGTCAGAATAAAGCTTCATAACTCACAAATGTGAGGAATTGACAAGGAAACCTACAGTCAAATCAGTTTCTACTCATCAAAGAGTCTCCTTATCCCTGGAAATGATATACACTTCAAACCCAATCACAAGCTGGTTCATTTCCTGTTGCCCAAAGAAATGTCTGTTCACAACATTTTCATTTTAATGGTTTTAACATAAACATCCTCCTCGGCATCATCAATTCACCCAACAGATCTGGAAGACTAATTTGAAATATTTCTATCTTTATAACGCAAGAGGAAGCTCTGCGTGTGTACAGTGTTCTGTGGGAATGTGGGTGTTTGTGTGTGTGTGTGAGAGAGAGAGAGAAAGAAAGGGGAGTGGAAAGGAAGAGAAGGGAAAATTCCTACAAAATCAAAGAGCTCTACAGAGTAGAAAGATTTCCCAGTTCTCCAAGTGAAATCGGCCATTCATAAATTTCAAATGAATATCTCAACAGGCAGCTTTGAGCAGGCTGATTTGTTAGCTCTATACCATCCTCCCAATACCACTCTATTATTCATCTCAGTAGCCAACATAGTATAGAAAGGAAGCAAACAGCCTAAGAACCCCTTTCCCAGTCAGTGCCTATGCTGGCTTACCTAACCCACTGCCTAAGAGTACAATGCATTTTGGCTTGTTTTACCTAATGATCAGCTAGCAACTATTTTTTATTTTACCACCACCTCCTTGTGACTAAAGAAGTGTCAACAAAATTAATGGCAGATAGTTACATAACTATGCAGCCCTGAGCTATGGTAAAGATAAGGTATTGAAATGCCAACAATTCTGATTACAGTCCAAGAAATACTCATGAAAATAAGGTTTCTATTAATTATATATGATAGTACAAACAGCTAAGGGTCTGAGAACACAGATTATTGTCATTTTATACTTTCTGTGAAGCCTGATAAGTTGCCCATTTGGGGTTAAATATAAAGAGAATAGATTGTAGTTCTTGCTTCTGTTTATGATGTAATAATTATATAGACAGATGTAAATATATTTTAATGTAGCTTCTTTTTAGCTTAAGTACCTCCATCTGCACCCTGGTGTATAAGCTGTACTTTTTCTAAATTCCTTCTTCTGAGATGGCAAAATAAGATGCAGTGTACTTCTATAGTTGATGCTTTCTGGTCTGAAATGCAAATATAATCTTTTAAAAGATTTTTTTTTTGCAGGGATAAAGGATGGCAAATATTTAGCAAGCAGGCAGTAAAGCTGTTCACTGAGTTATCATAGCTGTTTTCACATGTTATGTGAATATTCCAAATAAGCAGTAACAATTTGGTCAGTTCATTGAGATATTCCTAGAGACCAAGCATTCAATTTTCAGTTGCAGGTTTCAATAGGCATAAATATCTTGGTAAATATTAGTGTGACATGTTTATTCAGATTACTTCTCTGTACGATATTCAACTACACTAAAAGCCCACTCTAAATTTAATGTACCCCTGAGAATAAAATATTTTAAGAAATTAAATTTATTTTGGTTTGATTTTATCCCAGCCTTTTCTTTCAACAAAAATGCACTCCAGATATATACTTTACAATTTTAGTCAATCTTTGTTGGACCAGCAGTAGTAAAATACAATCTGGAGGGAAGACAAAAAAAAAACCTTTTCCCAGAGTCATGCTGACATTACAACAATTTTATAGAAACACAGACATGTTGTTATGTAAGCTCCAGTTTGGCAAAGTTGAGTGAACCCAAAGATGGATGAATCCTGTCCCCAACCACACCTTACAAGTTGTCACTAAACAGAAAACAGATGTGTTGACTTTAGCTCTATTCAAAACATTTATAAATTCTTTATAAAGTTTTGTTTCAGCATTTTAAAGAAAACAATAATGTTTTAGTTAAATCCTAGATATTTTTATGATTTACTTAATGTTAACAAGGCCATAGATAAGAAGTGTATATGAATTATAAGGAGAGAAATGTGAGTACATGTGAGAAGAGAATGTAAAGGAAGTTATAGGTCTTAGAATCAGGTCAATCTTAACTTTTTTTGAGTCATAAAGCTTTTCCAGCTACATGTCTTTCCCGCATCTTTTGCTCAACACTGTTAAAAAGTGTGGGAAAACAGCTGCCTTGTGTGCTCTTAAAGGCGGAGACTTATGGGTATCTCACAAACTGAAGAAATGTATAGTAATGTGGAGGCAGCATTTGGATTGATTAATCCTCTTTTGGATGGATTTAGTCTCCTTTAAAAGCAAGCTTGAAAAGAAAATTGAGGTCATATAGTATGTTTCATCAGGCTGTTATATACACATTAACACCAGCCACAAACATAAGGTTACCCATTGCATTAAGGAGTTCAGCATTAGCTGTTCCATATTTAGGTGCAACACATCCTGCCCCTTCAAAAACAGTTTACAGTTACCAAAAGCAATGAGATTTTAAAGAAATGCCTTTTTCCTTAAATGCCCTATAAAACTGTTCTCTCATCTAAATGTTAAAAATAGCATGATGAAAAGAAAAACATAAAAACTTCAGAGCACTTTAAAAAGAACATTAAAAATCACACTGTGTAATATATTATTCTCAAAATCAACCTCTTTGGTATGAAGTGGAGTGGCATTTACACACATTCAATTTCTTATCCTGTGTGTTAGCACTTTGAGCGGTGACCATGGGTAGAGTACAAAGATATGCCTTTATTTATCTTGTTACCCATTTCCCCAGGGTATGGGGCTACAAATTTGATGCAAAGAGCCCCTGGTTGGTGATTTAAGAGCAGTGAAGGAATTTTTTCAAGGATAATTTTAAATGTATGGAATTTTAGTCATATGTCATTCCTTGAGAATCTAACTTTTCTCATTAGATGTAAGTCCATGGTATCAAGTATTTACCTTAATATATTCAGATAGAATTCTCACTGCTTCCATTTACTATCTCAACTGACAGAAGTTATTTCTGACAAATTGCTTGCTCTTAAAGTCTCAAGGTAAAGAAGCCCCTATTGTCTTAGATCTTTAACTATTATAACTGATTTGTCAGAGTCTTGGACGTCAGTGTTCTCTCTAGTTTTTTGGGAATTGCATTGTCTTCTCTATTTCAAGAGATACAGAGAGCCCAGTTTATCTCCCAATATACAAAAAAGGTAAAGTGGGAGCAGTTCCTCTTCATCTTTAGCTCCTTCCCTGTTGAATTCTCATTTTGTTTTCATTATGCCCCCTGTACGTATATTTATTTGCCCACCAATGGGAGGTCCATAGAACATCCTAGCCCTTCATTTCCCAATGCTCACCAACATGAAGCTACATGAAAAGGGATCTTAAACAAGGTTTAGGATAAAATAGATTTATGTCAGTAGAGAAGGACAGAAAATGCCCCAAGACTTGATATTTTAAGATTTAAACTCCCCAGCTATTCTCACCTCCAGAGAATTTGCACCAGTATTTCTTCTACTTGACCTCTAGAATGACACCTTCCTTTCCCCAGTTCCCCATCAGCAGCTCTAAACTGAAAACTACTAATTTTTTATACAAGATATTTTTGCTGTCTCTGTGTAGCACTCCTGGCTATGCTACCATCTCCTGGAGCATAACAAGCCACAGGAATGAGAGTAGAGAGAACAGTACACTTATAACCAAAACAGTCTCTTTCAAGATGTTGGGCTAAACAGAGAGAGGTCTCTTTTCCTAAGAATAATTCAAATGCCTACCGGGGCTGAACAGGGACACAAACAAGTGGCCTGGACTCAAAGAACTACAGAATGCATGCCCCATCTAAGGCAGACAGCGGCTGGCCCATCGGCCCAAGCTGCTTGATGCCTTCTGTGAATTTGAACCCCCTTTGCTAGAGTTTACCATTTTTCAAGAGAAGCCAAACTTTCAGATTATTCAGTGAAATCCTCCACTGGTTAAATATTAGAAATTAACTTTTTAAATGTTTCAAAACACTGTACAGAGTATGCAACATCTTGCTCCAAGAAGGAGAGGTACCTTGCACTCCCAAGAGGAAGAAGCCTATTTACTACTGCAGCAGGAGGAGAGAAGTGTTTCTCTCTGCCCAGCATCAAGCTCAGCAAAGAAGGAAATACAGCTAAGTTGATGAGAAACCACCACCATGATGAGCTCTGGCTTTTCTCCAGTGGACTCTTGTCCAAAGCATCACCTCCCAGTTTCCTCCTTTTCTCTGTAAACTAACTTCCTCAACTTTATCTCTGGACATGGTTATGGCTTGCCACAGCTTGCATGTCCCAAACTGTAATTCTTCTGCAATTCCCAAATAAACACATTATGTGGGTAAAATAACTAGCAGTTTTACTTTTAAAGTTGACAAGAGCATTCAAGATGGCAGTGTGAGAGGTGAGAGAGGGAACTCCTCCCAAAACCACAGATAGTGCTAAAATATAGTTAATAAAACTAACCTTAAAACAGCAACAGGAAAGAAGGCTGCACCAGACTGCATACAGACCTCATGAAGAGAGCAGACCTCACAAAACAGGGTAAGGTATGAAATCCTTGATACTGCAGGACCCGAGCCCTTCCCCCACCCCAGTTCACTGGCAGGAGGAAGAGAAACGGAGCAGGGGAGGGGGTGGAATCCTGGGACTGCTGAACACCTAGCCCTGGAGATCTGCTTTGCAAGCAGAAACCTACATTGTGTGGTGTGCTGGAGGATGGGGAACTGGGGCAGGCAGAGTGCTTGAGAGACAGATTCCAGAGGTTTGTGGAGGACGGGATCCACACCTGGGTGCTCTGGGACAAGGGAAAGGCAGGTGGTCTCACAGGCTTCCTACAGACAGAGAGCTGCTGAAGGGGCGAGGTTTGCACAGAGCTTGCTGCACCAGAGAAGGAAAAGGGGGATAAGGTTGTATGGGTGTGCTCTGCCCAGCAGATTGGGAACTTTGGGGAGCTTCAGGCACTCCATCCCCTGGCTGGCTACTCACCTCCGAGGCACCCCACTGTGATATGCAGCCTGCCGAGCCTTCCTCCTGGCCTGACAGCATCGGTTCGCAAACTGGCAGCCACTGCACTGGCATCAGACCAGTCAGAGGGAGGCCCTGCCTACAACAGCTAGAGACGCAGAACACAGAGGCTTACACCTGTGTGCTCGGCACACTGGCTCTGATGCGAGAGACAGGAAGGGCAGATGGGAATCAGGAAACAGATATTTCCTCCCCCCAGGCATCAACACCACTCCCCTAGGATCCCTAACCTCACTGTAGGGGCTGAGCAGGTCCAGAGACTGGAGCTTCTGGGCACTAGAGGGCAACATAGAGAAACATGAAACATCAAAAGAATATGATACAGACCAAAATCTCACAAACCCCAGAAAAAGGGCCAAATGAAACTGAACTCACCAATCTTCCTGAAAGAGAGTTCAAAAATAAAATTATAAACAAGCTTATGGAGGTACAGAAAAATATTCAAGAACTCAGGGACGAATTTAAGATGGAGAGTCAATCATTAAGAAATTCCATATCTGAAATGAAACATACAATGGAAGGATTTAAAAGCAGATTAGATGTAGTAGAAATGACAGTAAATGGAATAGAAATTAGAGAAGAGGAATACAAGGAAGCAGAGGCACAAAGAGAAAAAAGTATCTCTAAGAATGAAAGAATATGGAGAGAAGTGTGTGAACAATCCAAACGGAACAATATTCGCATAATAGGGGTACCAGAAAAAGAAGAGAGAGAAAAAGGGTTAAAAAGTGTCATTGAGGAGGTAATTGCAGAAAACTTCCCCAATCTGGGGAAGGAGACAGTCTCTCAAGCCATCAAGATGCACAGATCTCCCAACACAAGGGACCCAAGGAAGACACGATCAAGACATATGATAATTAAAATGGCAAAGATCAAGGATAAAGACAGACTTTTAAAAGCAGCTAGAGAGAGAAAAAAGATCACATACAAAGGAAAACCCATCAGGCTATAATCATATTTCTCAAGAGAAACCTTAAAGGCCATAAGGGAGTGGCATGATATATTTAATGCAATGAAGCAGAAGGACCTTGAACGAAGAATACTCTACCCAGCAAGATTATCATTTAAATTTGAGGGAGGTATTAAACAATTTTCAGATAAGCAAAAGCTGAGAGAATTTACCTCCCACAAAACACCTCTACAGTGCATTTTGGAGGGACTCCTACAGATGGAAGTAATCCTAAGACTAAACAGATGTCACCCAAGGGATAGACAAAGAGTACAGAATATGATTCGTAACACACAAAGAACGGAGGAAGAAGAAAAAGGAGGGGAAAAAAAGAATCTTTAGGTTGTGTTTGTAATAGCATACGAAGTTAGTTAAAATAGACTGTTAGGTAGTAACGGAATTACCCTTGAACCTTTGGTAGCCACAAATCTAAAGCCTGCAAAGGCAGTAAGTACATACCTATCAATAATCACCCTAAGTGTAAATGGTCTGAATGCACCAATCAAAAGACATAGAGTCACTGAATGGAAAAAAAACAAGACTCATCTATATGCTGCCTACACAGACTCACTTCAAACCCAAAGACAAAAACAGACTGAAAGTAAAGGGATGGAAAAAGATATTTCATGCAACTAATAGGGAGAAAAAAGCAGGAGCTGCAGTACTTGTATCAGACAAAATAGACATCAAAACAAAGAAAGTAACAAGAGACACTACATAATTATGAAGGGGTCAGTCCAACAAGAGGATATAACTATTATAAATATCTATGCACCCAACACAGGATCACCTACATATGTGAAACTAACAGAATTAAAGGGGGAAAAACAATGCAGTGCATTCATTTTGGGAGACTTCAACACACCACTCACTCTAAAGGACAGACCAACCAGACAGAAAGGAAGCATGGACACAGAGGCACTGAACAACACATTAGAACAGATGGACCTAAGAGACATCTACAGAAAACTCCATCCAAAAGTACCAGGATGCACATTCTTCTAAAGTGCACATGGAATATTTTCAAGAATAGATCATATACTAGGCCACAAAAAGAACCTCAGTAAATTCAAAAATACTGAAATCGTACCAACCAGCTTCTCAGATCACAAAGGTATGAAACTAGAAATAAATTATGCAAAGAAAAAGAAAAAGCCCACAAACACACAGAGGCTTAATAACATGCTCCTAAACAATCAATGGATCAATGACCAAATAAAAACAGAGATCAAGCAATATATGGAGACAAATGACAACAATAAATCAACACCACAAAATCTGGGGGACGCAGAGAAGGCCGTGCTAAAAGGTAAATATATTGCAATACAAGCCTACTCCAGGAGAGGAGAACAATCCCAAATGAACAGTCTAAACTCACTATTAATGAAACTAGAAAAGGAAGAACAAATGAGGCCCAAAGTCAGTAGAAGGAGGAACATAATAAAGATTAAAGAAGAAATAAATAAAATTGAGAATAAAATAATAGAAAAAGTCAATGAAAGCAAGAGCTGGTTCTTCAAGAAAATAAACAAAATAGATAAACCCCTAGCCAGACTTATCAAGAAAAAAGGAGAGTCTACTCATATAAACAGAATCAGAAATGAGAAAAGAAAAATCACTACGGACACCACAAAAATACAAAGAATTATAAGAGAATACTATGAAAAATTATATGCTACCAAACTGCATAACCTAGAAGAAATGGACAACTTTCAAAGAAAACACAACCTACCAAGGCTGTCATAGGAAGAAACAGAAAATCTGAATAGACCAATTACCAGCAAAGAAATTGAATTGGTAATCAAAAAACTACCTAAGAACAATACCCTTGTAAAGATGGTTTCACTGCTGAATTTTATCAAACATTTAGTGAAAACCTAATACCCATCCTCATTAAAGTTTTCCAAAAAGTAGAAGAGGAGGGAATACTCCCAAACTCATTCTATGAGGCTAACATCACTCTAATACCTAAACAAGGGAAAGACACCACAAAAAAAGAAAATTACAGACAAATATCCCTGATGAACATAGATATAAAAATACAGAACAAAATATTAGCAAACCAAATTCAAAATTACATCAAAAAGATCATCCATCATGATCAAGTGGGATTCATCCCAGGGATGCAAGGATGGTACAACATTCGAAGATCCATCAACATCATGCACTACATCAACAAAAAGAAGGATGAAAACCACATGATTATCTCCATACACACTGAAAAAGAACTCTACAAAATTCAACACCCATTCATAATAAAAACTCTCAACAAAATGGGTATAGAGGGCAAGTACCTCAACATAATAAAGGCCATATATGACAAACCCACAGTCAATATTATACTTAACAGTGAGAGGCTGAAAGCTTTTCCTTTAAAATTGAGAACAAGACAAGGATGCCCACCCACTCTCCCCACTTCTATTCAACATAGTTCTAGAGGTCCTAGACAATCAGACAACATGCAGATGACATGATATTGTACATAACAAACCCTAAAGAATCCACTCCAAAACTACTAGATCTAATATCAGAATTTAGTAAAGTTGCAGGATACAAAATTAATACACAGAAATCTGTTGCATTCCTATACACTAACAGTGAACTAGAAAAAAGAAAAATCAGGAAAAAAATTCCATTCACAATTGCATCCAAAAAAATAAAATACCTGGGAATAAACTTAATGAAAGAAGTGAAAGATTTATGCTCTGAAAACTACAGGACACTCGTGGGGAAATTAAAGAAAATACCAATAAATGGAAACACACCCCATGCTCATGAATAGGAAGAATTAATATTGTAAAAATGGCCATCCTGCCTAAAGCAATCTACAGATTCAATGCAATCCCTATCAAAATACCAACAGCATTCTTCAATGAACTAGGGAAAATCATTCTAAAATTCATATGGAACCAGAGAAGACCCCAAATAGCCAAAGCAATCCTGAGAAGGAAGAGTAAAGTGGGGGGAATTATGCTCCCTGACTTCAAGCTCTACCACAAAGCCACAGTAATCAAGACAATTTGGTACTGGCACAAGAACAGACCCATAGACCAATGAAACAGACTAGGGAGCCCTGATATAAACCCAACCATATATGATCAATTAATATACGATAAAGGAGCCGTAGATATACAATGGGGAAATGACAGCCTCTTCAACAGCTGGTGTTGGCAAAACTGGACAGCTGCATGTAAGAAAATGAAACTGGATTCTGTCGAACCCCATACACAAAAGTAAACTCAAAATGTATCAAAGACCTGAATGTAAGTCATGAAACCATAAAACTCTTAGAAAAAAATATAGGCAAAAAGCTCTTGGACATAAATAGGAGTAACTTCTTCATGAACATATTTCCCTGGGCAAAGGAAACAAAAGCAAAAATGAACAAGTAGGACTATATCAAAGTAAAAAGCTTCTGTACAGCAAAGGACACCATCAATAGAACAAAAAGACATCCTACAGTATGGGAGAATATAATCATAAATGACATATGCGATAAAGGGTTGATATCCAAATTATATAAAGAGCTCATGCACCTCAACAAACAAAAAGCAAATAAGCCAAGTAAAAAATCAGCACAGCATATGAAGAGACAGTTCACCAATGAAGAAATTCAGATGGCCAACAGGAACATGAAAAGATGCTCCACATCGCTAATCATCAGAGAAATGCAAATTAAAACCACAATGAGATGTCACCTCACACCAGTTAAGATGGCTGCCATCCAAAAGACAAACAACAAATGTTGGTGAGGATGTGGAGAAATGGGAACCCTCTTACACTGCTGGTGGGAATGTAAATTAGTTCAACCACTGTGGAAAGCACTATGGAGGTTCCTCAAAAAACTCAAAATAGAAATACCATTTGACCCAGGAATTCCACTCCTAGGAATTTACCCTAAGAATGCAGGGGCCCAGTTTGAAAAAGACATATGCACCCTTATGTGTATCACAGCACTATTTACAAAAGCCAAGAAATGGAAGCAATTTAAGTGTCCATTAGTAGATGAATGGATAAAGAAGATGTGGTACATATACACAATGGAATATTATTCAGCCATAAGAAAAATACAAATCCTACCATTTGCAACAACATGGATGGAGCTAGAGGGTATTATGCTCAGTGAAACAAGCCAGGTGGAGAAAGACAAGTATCAAATGATTTCACTCATCTGTGGAGTATAAGAACAAAGAAAAAGCTGAAGGAACAAAACAGCAGCAGACTCACAGAACCCAAGAATGGACTAACAGTTACCAAAGGGAAAGGAACTGGGGAAGATGGGTGGGAAGGGAGGGATAAGGGGGAAAAGGGGGTATTACGATTAGCACACATACTGTACCAGCGGGGGATACGGGGAAAGCAGTATAACACAGAGAAGACAGGTAGTGATACTACAGCATCGTACTATACTGATGGACAGTGACTGTAATGGGGTATGTGGTGGGGACTTGATAATAGGGGGAGTCTAGTAACCATAATGTTGCTCATGTAATTGTACATTAACAATAGCAAAATTAAAAAACACACACACAAAAAAAAGTTGACAGGAGCAAATATTTGTTTACCGGTTATATCTACCCTGTGGGATACTGTTTCATGAGGCAAAGCTATGCATACATGTTAGCTGAAGCTTCCTAATGAACAGAAATAATCTATTTTAACTATTAAATTACACATGATAGTATAGATGTCTAGCAAGTTTCAAGAACTCTCTCATAAATACACAATTTACCCTCTAAGTTATACTACTTACAACCTCTATTTCTAATTTTTCAAAAGGAAAAAAAATCAACTTAAGGCTGTATTAAAGAAGGGAATTATATTGCATTTACTTTTCCCTAAATCCTCTGATCTTGTGGATTCATTTTAATAAATATCTAAATTAAATAAATGAGGTCCATGTGCCACATACCAGGGAACATTGAGAATTCTAAGACTTCTTATAATTCTCCTGGGAAATTACAGTCATTCTCTTGGTCACTTTTTACTCTGAAAGCAACTGCTGACAGCTGCTATCCACTTTTTGGTCACTATTTCTCACACAAGGCCTTCTCCTTCATTCTCCAAAGGACCAATAATATTAGGCCATTACATGTATAGAAACTCAGTGCTTAAGATTAAATGAGAGAGAACTCAGTATACCCAAAATAGGAAAGGAGTCTTAAAAGAATGTTGCACATTATTTTTGTTATGCATACCCCTATACCCATGCATACACTATACGCTATCTTACATCATTTCTTCACTCACATACTGTCTCTAAGCAGAAGCATCTACCATCTGTTCATCCAATTACAAGTATCCTATCCAGTTTTTTTCTTTCCGTTTTGTCTGTTTTGTTTTGTTTCATAGTGGGCTTGTTTTCTTATTCAAGAAAGCCAGTGTTAAATCCAACCACTAATACTAAGTGCATGACATTGTCCAAATTCCTTAACCTCTTCACTTCTAAAATACAAAGAAAGAAAAAAATACCTATTCATAGAGCTATTGATTTGAGGGTAAAGCATGAATGAAACATTTTCTCCATGTGTGCAACACATGGGTAGTACTCAAGGAATTTCCTTGCCCCACCCCAGTCCCTGCCTGCCTCTTTCTCCAATGTTCAATATTCATTTCTCCTCCCTGCATCTCTCCTCAGTCCAAAGTGAAGCAGTATTCTCTTGATCTCCTCAGGTCGCCAACGATGGAAATTCCATTATATTTTGTTTTAGAAACTTTACTTTAAAATTTAAAATAGAATATTGAACACACCTTTCTGATGCCAGTAAATGACACACTGTCTTTTTCCTGACTCACACCTTTGAAAACAGAATCCCACTACCAGCCTCTTGGGTGTCCCTTTTGCCGTCCCTACTTGACCAGTTTTCCTCAGGGTTAGACCTGAAACCCAGAAAGCTCTCAGCAACTTGTGCTCTTTCTCTGATCAACCATTTTTCCTACAACCATTTTTCCTATATTCCATTTCCCATACTTTCATTTCTCCAAATGCTTCTTCCTTTCTTCCCATCTAAGAATCTAGCCTTTATCATGAATTGGATGGAAATTACTTTGTCTTGTTTTCTTTCCAGTTCACCACCTCTCACATTGGCCTTTAAAACAATCATTCTTCACATGTGATAATCTTGTCTATAACAAAACCCACAGTATATAGAATCCACAATCATTCAAGGAAGATGTTTTTGCCATGAGAACACTTTAATAATTTTGCCTCACATGGCAAACATAATTCCCATAAAAACTTACCTCAAGGCCAAAATAATACAAGGTTTTAAACAACTGGGTTTTTTGGTCCCAACTCAAATGAGACAGATTTTCAAATCTCAACATGTACCTGCAGATTCAGAGAAATGTTGCTGCTCTTGTTTATTATTTCTGAATAACTAAATGCTGAGGTATTGTGTTTTGAGTGAACATGAAACAGTGTTTTCTTTGTATTATTAACAGAATCATGATGCTGTATTTAGGAATGCTTGTAAGCAAAAAAGATGGAACGTTTCTTGTATAGAAACACAGATGAAAACTATATAGATTTAAATATTAAATTATCCCAGTTGACAGATATTAATGAATTTGGCACTGAGAATCACTGTGGCATCTCAGATTCATCTTCAATGTCAACAAATTATGAATATGGTATCACCAAATGACTTTCTGGGAATGTTTTCAAGATTGACCATATACATTTCGGTCCTTAGCACATCACAGATGGAAAAATATATGGAATCCAATTTCCTTTTCCAGATTTAGGAGGCAACTAGTCCTCAGGATTTCTGAAGCCCCCTCACACAAAGGAATACACCCTGCAGCTCAGTGATGTGACTGCTCCAAAAAGGGTCTTGGCCTGGAGATCTCTGGGGGTCAAGAGAGGCCTTTGCAGAAGTATGTTCAGGAAAGAGAAAAAAAATGCTTTTCTTTCAGCTACTAAAATCCTTTACACTTCAACAGTCCCCATTTTTTCTTTTCCAAGCTACTCTCCCTAAGCAGAGGTTTATATTTGTGAAGATAACCTTTCTTATCATTTACCCTCCCAAAGCTTTGTGAGCAGATACATGGTAAGAAATAAGTGGTCCTCAATGTTTACTTCCATACACACAGCCAGAAAGGCAACCATATTTTTCATATAAAATGTAACCATTTGAATCTGGAGTTAAACACAAATAAACAGAACTGCATAATCTGCTATGATATACAAAGACAGGGCTGGCCCACCTGCCCAAACATTCCCTTATCACCAATTGTCACTTCCATTTACTGTGCTTCCAAAAATTGCACTTTATTTGCATTAAAGAGCACTTATTTCCAGTTGATGAGTCTTTAACAGTTAGTGTTCAGAATATATGCATATGCCAAGTTTGAGGATGACTTGAACATTGCTTTCAACATTTATAATGGATAAGAGTTAGTAGAAAGATAACTAGAAGATTTTGATTAATCATAAGTAATACATGATTAAGAATTTGAAAGACGACTTCCGGGAAGATGGCGGTGTGAGCAGGGCG
The DNA here is from genome assembly GCA_032199065.1 of Smutsia gigantea. Classification (NCBI taxonomy): domain Eukaryota; kingdom Metazoa; phylum Chordata; class Mammalia; order Pholidota; family Manidae; genus Smutsia; species Smutsia gigantea. The sequence goes on from JAVSCE010005224.1 coordinate 31,710, forward strand.
GCAGAAATCTCCTCCCAACACTATATTTATCTACGAAAACCCAGAAAATACATCTATTCCTAAAAGAGAGACGAGAATACACGGAAAGCGCACAGCATGCAGCTACACCCGAGAGGACTCGGCACCCCAAGAGGCGGAGTGATAAAGGGCCCTGCGGAGCGGCACAGTCACAGCTGTGGAATAGTGGGGCAATAGCGCCACCTACAGCATTCCCACAGAATCTACGTCCGGTGGGCATTTTTTTTTTTTTTTTTTGTTTGTTTTTTGTTTTTTTTTGTTTTCTTTTCTTTCTTTTTTCTTCTTTTTCTTTCTTTTTTTCTTTTTTTCTTTTTTCTCTTTTTTTCTCTTTTTTTTTTTTCTTCTCTTTTTAAAGTCTTAAAGAGCCCAGCTGACATACGTGGCAACTATCAGTGACCAAATTATACAGCCATGAAAAGACAGAGGAATATGGTTCAGACCAAAATCAACCAGACAACCCCAGAGAGGGAGTCTGAAGGGATGGAAATGCACAGCCTCCCTGAAAAAGAATTTAGAATAAAAGTCATAACCATGCTGATGGACCTACAGAGAAATGTGCAAGAGCTGAGGGAGGAAGTGAGGGAACTGAGGAAAGACAATACAGAAATCAGACAAGCGATCGACGGGCTTAACAGCAGAATGGATGAGATGCGAGAGACTGTTAATGGAATAGAAAACAGAGAACATGAGTACAGAGCAGCTGAGGCAGAGAGAGATAAAAGGATTTCTAGGAATGAAAGAATATTAAGAGAACTGTGTGACCAATCCAAACGGAACAATATTCGCATTATAGGAGTACCAGAGGAAGAAGAGAGAGAAAAAGGGATAGAAAGTGTCTTTGAAGAAATAATTGCTGAAAACTTTCCCTCGCTGGGGAAGGAAGTAGTCTCGCAGTCCACCGAAGCTCATAGATCTCCCAACACAAGGGACCCAAGGAAGACAACACCAAGACACATAATAATTAAGATGGCAAAGATCAAAGATAAAGACAGGGTATTAAAGGCAGCTAGAGAGAGAAAAAAGATCACCTACAAAGGAAAACCCATCAGACTATCATCAGACTTCTCAACAGAAACCTTACAGGCCAGAAGAGAATGGCATGATATATTTAACATAATGAAACAGAAGGGCCTCGAACCAAGAATATTGTATCCAGCACGATTATCATTTAAATATGATGGAGGGATTAAACAATTTCCAGATAAACGAAAGTTAAGAGAATTTGCGTCTCATAAACCACCACTACAGGATATCTTAAATGGACTGCTCTAGAGGGAAGCACACCTAAGGCTAAAAAGATGTCACCAGAGAAAAAAAATCATAGCAAAGAAAGCAAACCATCCAAATACCAACTAAAGGCAAAGAATAAAACACCTATTATAGAAAGAATGGAGGAGGAGGAATAAGAAGGGAGAGAAAGAAAGAAACATCAGACTGTGTTTACAATAACTTAACAAGAAAGTTAAGTTAGATTGTTAGATAGTAAAGAAGCAACCCTTGAACCCTTGGTAACCACGAATCTAAAGCCAGCAATGGCAATAAGTACATACCTATCAATAATCACCCTAAATGTAAATGGACTGAATGCACCAATCAAAAGACACAGAGTAACAGAATGGATAAAAAAGCAAGACCCATCTATATGCTGCCTACAAGAAACTCACCTCAAATCCAAAGATATACACAGACTAAAAGTGAAGGGATGGAAAAAGATATTTCATGCAAATAACAAAGAGAAAAAAGCCGGTGTTGCAGTACTTGTATCAGACAAAATAGACTTCAAAACGAATAAAGTAGCAAAAGATAAAGAAGGACATTACATAATGATAAGGGGGTCAGTCCAACAAAAAGATATAACCATTATAAATATATATGCACCCAACACAGGAGCGCCAGCATATGTGAGACAGATACTAACAGAATTAAAGGAGGAAATAGACAGCAAAGCATTCATCTTAGGAGACTTCAACACACCACTCACTCCAGAGGACAGATCAACCAGACAGAAAATAAGTAAAGACACAGAGGCACTGAACAACACACTAGAACAGATGGACCTAACAGACATCTACAGAACTCTACACCCAAAAGCAACAGGATACACAATCTTCTCAAGTGCACATGGAACATTTTCCAGAATAGACCACATACTAGGCCACAAAAAGAACCTCAGTAATTTCAAAAATATTGAAATCCTACCAACCAACTTCTCAGATCACCAAGGTATAAAACTAGAAATAAATTTTAGAAAGAAATCAAAAAGGCTCACAAATACATGGAGACTTAACAACACTCTCCTAATTAATCAATGTGTTAAGGACCAAACCAAACAGAAATCAGAGAATATATGGAGACTAATGACAACAACAATACAAAGCCACAACTTCTGTGGGACGCAGCAAAGGCAGTTCTAAGAGGAAAGTATATTGCAATCCAGGCCTATTTAAAGAAGGAAGAACATTCCCAAATGAATAGTCTAAAGACACAATTACTGAAATTGGAAAAAGAAGAACAAATGAGCCCCAAAGTCACCAGAAGGAGGGACATAATAAAGATTAGAGAAGAAATAAATAAAATTGAGAAGACTAAAACAATAGAGAAAATCAATAAAACCAAGAGCTGGTTCTTTGAAAAAATAAACAAAATAGATAAACCCCTAGCCAGACTCATTAAGAGAAAAAGAGAATCTACACACATAACACAATCAGAAATGAGAAAGGAAAAATCGCGACGGACACCACAGAAATACAAAGAATCATAAGAGAATATTATGAGACTATATATGCTAACAAGCTGGAAAACATAGAAGAAATGGACAACTTCTTAGAAAAATACAACCTTCCAAGACTGACCAAGCAAGAAACAGAAAAACTAAACAGACCAATCACCAGCGACGAAATCGAATTGGTAATCAAAAAACTACCCAAGAACAAAACCCCTGGGCCTGATGGATTCACCTCTGAATTTTACCAGACATATAGAGAAGAAATAACACCGATTCTCCTTAAAGTTTTCCAAAAAATAGAAGAGGAGGGAATACTTCCAAACTCATTCTATGAAGCCAGCATCACTCTAATACCAAAACCGGGCAAAGACCTCACCAAAAAAGAAAATTACAGACCAATATCCCTGATGAACGTAGATGCAAAAATACTCAACAAAATATTAGCAAACCGAATTCAAAAATACATCAAGAGGATCATACACCATGATCAAGTGGGATTCATCCCAGGGATGCAAGGATGGTACAACATTCGAAAATCCATCAACATCATCCACCACATCAACAAAAAGAAGAACAAAAACCACATGATCATCTCCATAGATGCTGAAAAAGCATTTGACAAAATTCAGCATCCATTCCTGATTAAAACTCTCAACACAATGGGTATAGAGGGCAAGTACCTCAACATCATAAAGGCTATATATGACAAACCCACAGCTAACATCATACTTAACGGCGAGACGCTGAAAGCTTTTCATCTAAGATCGGGAACAAGACAAGGATGCCCACTCTCTCCACTGTTATTCAACATAGTACTGGAGGTCCTAGCCACAGCAATCAGACAAAACAAAGACATACAGGCATCCAGATTGGTAAAGAAGAAGTCAAATTGTCACTATTTGCAGATGACATGATACTGTACATAAAAAACCCTAAAGATTCCATTCCAAAACTACTAGAACTAATATCTGAATTCAGCAAAGTTGCAGGATACAAAATTAACACACAGAAATCTGTTGCTTTCCTATACACTAATGATGAACTAACAGAAAGAGAAATCAGAAAAACAATTCCATTCACAATTGCATCAAAAGAATAAAATACCTAGGAATAAACCTAACGAAGGAAGTGAAAGACCTGTACTCTGAAAACTACAAGACACTCCTAAGAGAAATTAAAGAGGACACTAACAAATGGAAATGCATCCCATGCTCTTGGCTGGGAAGAATAAATATTGTCAAAATGGCTATACTACCTAAAGCAATCTACAGATTCAATGCAATCCCTATCAAACTACCAACAGCTTTCTTCAATGAACTGGAACAAATAATTCTAAAATTCATATGGAACCACAAAAGACCCCGAATAGCCAAAGCAATCCTGAGAAGGAGGAATAAAACAGGGGGAATTACGCTCCCTGACTTCAAGCTCTACTACAAAGCCACAATAATCAAGACAATTTGGTATTGGCACAAAAACAGACCCACAGACCAGTGGAACAGAATAGAAAATCCAAACATTAACCCAAACACATACAGTCAATTAATATTTGATAAAAGTGCCTTGGATATACAATGGGGAGATGACAGCCTCTTCAGCAGCTGGTGTTGGAAAAACTGGACAGCTACATGTAAGAAAATGAAACTGGACTACTGTCTAGCCCCATACACAAATGTAAACTCAAGGTGGATCAAAGACCTGAATGTAAGTCATGAAACCATAAAACTCTTAGAAAAAAACATAGGCAAAAATCTCTTGGACATAAACATGAGCAACTTCTTCATGAACATATCTCCCGGGCAAGGGAAACAAAAGCAAAAATGAACAAGTGGGACTATATCAAGGTGCAAAGCTTCTGTACAGCAAAGGACACCATCAGTAGAACAAAAAGACATCCTACAGTATGGGAGGATATATTCATAAAAAACGTATCTGATAAAGGGTTGACATCCAAAATATATAAAGAACTCATGCACCTTAACAAACAGAAAGCAAATAATCCAATTAAGAAATGGGCAGAGGACATGAATAGACACTTCTCCAAAGAAGAAATTCAGATGGCCAACAGGCACATGAAAAGATGCTCCACATCGCTAATCATCAGAGAAATGCAGATTAAAACCACAATGAGATATCACCTCACACCAGTGAGGATGGCCAACATCCAAAACACAAACAACAACAAATGTTGGCGAGGATGTGGAGAAAAGGGAACCCTCCTACACTGCTGGTGGGACTGCAAATTAGTTCAACCATTGTGGAAAGCAGTATGGAGGTTCCTCAAAAAACTCAAAATAGAAATACCATTTGACCCAGGAATTCCACTCCTAGGAATTTACCCTAAGAATGCAGCAGCCCAATTTGAAAAGGACAGATGCACCCCTATGTTTATTGCAGCACTATTTACAATAGCCAAGAAATGGAAGCAACCTAAGTGTCCATCAGTAGATGAATGGATAAAGAAGATGTGGTACATATACACAATGGAATATTATTCAGCCATAAGAAGAAAACAAATCCTACCATTTGCAACAACATGGACGGAGCTAGAGGGTATTATGCTCAGTGAAATAAGCCAAGCCGAAAAAGACAAGTATCAAATGATTTCACTCATATGTGGAGTATAAGAACAAAGAAAAAAACTGAAGGAACAAAACAGCAGCAGACTCACAGAACCCAAGAACGGACTAATAGTTACCAAAGGGAAAGGGACTGGGGAAAATGGGCGGGAAGGGAGGGATAAGAGGGAAAAAGGGGCATTACGATTAGCAGATGTAATGTTGGGGGGGCACAGGGAGGGCAGTACAACTCAGCGAAGACAAGTAGTGATTCTATAGCATCTCACTACACTGATGGACAGTGAATGTAATGGGGTTGGTGGGGGGGACCTGATGAAGTGGTAGTTTAATAATCGTAATATTGCACATGTAATTGTAAATTAATGATAATAAAATAAATTATATTAAAAAAAAAAAGAATTTGAAAGACATTTCAAAATAATTTAGTAGTCTTCTTAAATAATCAATACCAGAAAAATTCTTTTTGTTCTCTACTGAGCAGACCACACTGAAATTGGATTAAATTGTGAGAAGCATGAATATATATCATGCAGACCTAATTCTTTTCAAAAATTATTTTGAATTTTGTGTTCATCATATACATAATTTTCTCGTTAAATGCATCTTCCTGTAAACCTTACCAACCATTGTTTATCATCTATTCTAGGCATTTCCAACCTGAAGTACCCAAAGATGTAGATATTCTGGAAGGTATTAAGTTCCACCACATGAAGCTGTTATGCTACTTTGGAAATCAAAAATGATCAAACATCAGCAATGTCATATTGCTCAAGCTAGAGTAATAGATAGAGGAGTGGTTAACCAATGTAATAGAAAAAATAAGTTATTTTTACTATTTTTGAATTTTAAAGGTTGGCCTATTCATTATAGGCTGACAAAAATTACTGATTATTTCATGGTGACCAGAAGATAAAAATGTTATTTAAATATAGTTTTATTTAATTAAATGAGAAATAATTATTTAATAAATGCAGTTTGGTAAACACAAAAACTTTATATAGCAGCTTTAAAATATGCTATAACAGTAGTTCATACAACTTAGATATTCCAAAATAGAACTTTGTGTTCCTTTTACTAAACTGAACATAATTCTCAAATATTTGTTTCTTTCAGCAGGAGGAAACAATCTCAACAATAAATTTATTTATTTTCTGTTCATATAAAAGTCTCTTTTTCGATAGCCAATAAGATTCAGAGTTCTCTTTTTCTCCATTCTCCTTTTCTTGGAAGTATCTAAGCTTCAGAGTCTTACTATCATGACTTTGAGCACATAGGGCTCATTTTGAAGATTCTTATTGTAGGGCAGGAGAAAGACCCTCTTAGGGTCCCTGGCTGGTTCTGAAAAGTCAATTGACAAAAACAGATTAACAGGAGAAAAGCATACAAATTTTATTGAACTTTACATATCCATGGGAACCTTTACAAGAGAATTTAGACCCAAAGTGACTAGAGCAGGTGTTTTATACCTTTTGGACAAAGAAACTATAAACTTGTGAAGAATTGATAAGACAAGAGAGATAGAGTAAGTGGTGAAGAAGTAACAGGTTAACAAGGTTTGTGCAGAATTCTTGGCCCCAAATTTCCAGTCTCTGGTGATAAGAATGTTTTTCCTCCTCCTTGTACAGGCTGGGTACCTTTTACTGGGAGTTTTATAACTTGTTTTGGGGAAGAAGGGGGAAATGTGAGAAGGTCAGAGTGATCTTCCTGCTTCTTCTATTTTTTGGAATTCCCTCAACTTTTGATACTTATTTGCCTAGCCATATGTCAGGTAGTGTGTCCTGAGCCCCATCATTATGTTCAGGCATCCATTACTGATCAATTCCTCCATTCTTCTCCCAGTTGGAGAAAGGCAGTATGACACACAGAGAATACCTATCAGATCTTGTTGTCTTGGTTCATCTCCCTTCTCGGCTCCTGCATCCTCCCTTCAGAAGCCAGCTAAGACCCTAGTCCTATAGACTCTGCTATGGAGCCCTTCATCCCTTACTGTGACAATTCCTATGACTATATGGCAAGCATAGCATCTTCAGTTATTTACTGATTTTCATCCTACACATGACTCTGCTAAGGTATTTCATATCTCTTCTACAGCCAGTAGAAAAATTTAAATGGTGAGTAGCGGCAGGGGACTTACCCCCTTGGCCTTTTCTAAGTACACATTCACTGCTATTGCAACAATTTCATGTTAGTATTCATACGACACTTCACAGTGATAAATTTTCCCATAGTTCCAGACAGGATCTGGGGTAAATAGCACGTCTATCCCCAGACTCTCACTCTAGGAGTTTCCATCCCCCCCGGGTGATTGGTGAGTAGTGGTGGTGGACTGACAAGGAAGGGAGCACCCTTCTTGTGGTTAAATTCTGTTTGGCTCTCTTGATCCCCTCTAAACTTCTCCCCTGAGCCCAGAAATGGTTTTTATCCTTTTATATGGAAGTAAAACAAAAATATGTGTATGATATGTATATTTTGCTCATTCATTTCTCACCATCCTTTTTTTAATGATAAAAATATGTGCTCCAGGGTGTCCAAATTTTGCTCTTGATACTCAAAACTGAATTGAGGAATTTTTTTTTTAAGTCAGTATGGAAAGTTTCTTCTCTCCCAGTTTCAGCCTATTAAATCAAAGCCATACAGAGACTCACATCTACATTTTTTAAGACAGCCACCCTCCACTGTAATGAATACCACTGATAATAGTTGTAAAGTAATATTTTAATAATATAATTAACTATCTTCAAATACTCTCATTTACATAGTTTCTTATGTTCTTATAATAACCCTGTAAGTTATGTCAAGAGTAGAATTAATATGCTAAATATTACCAAACACTATAATTTATGATTTATATTGCTGATGTTCACAGCAACACTATGTATATTTTACACATGAGAAGGCTAAGGTTCCACAATGACTTAAGTGGTTATTCAAATTTCCTTGACATTAATGCTAGAGCTAAAATCTAATCTAGAGCTTCCTTGCCTTTCCTACCACATCATATCCTTTATATGTAACATCAGAAATATGTATATATAGTGCATATGTGTGTATATATGTATATGTAGATTATAATTTTCTGAACTATTATGAAAAAAGCAAATAATACTCTGAAATGATACAACTATGTTTCTAAATTTCAAACCATTAGATTAACACAGATGTCTACTGAAAAGGAACCCTGAAACCTCCTCTAACAACTTTTTCATCACAGGACACAATTCATGGCTTTCTGCCATTTGATAATGAAAGCTGTTTTCTGTGCTATTACTGGAATTGGGTAGAACAGCTCATCCTTCAAAACCAATTTACATAGAAAACATATACAATACAAAGATGATTGAATTCCTGTATTTCTCTTTTGTCATTTGGCAGCAATTTGTGTGAGGCGCAAGGAAGACAGAGTGAGAACTGATGGTAGTTATTCTTTTAAGATAGGAAGAAAAGACCAAAGGTATTGAAAGAACACATCAGTTAAAATCATTCATTTTAGATTAAGCTCATCATCTACAGTGACAGAAATTACAAACAAGATACCTATCTTTAACGATTAATAGAGTTTTATCCAAGGATTATTCTTGGACAGGAAAAAAAAAACGTTTTTTCTTAATTTTTTTCCAGAGGCTCATTTGACAGCCATTGTGGCCCTAGAGAGCAATAGGTATTTATATCTATTCCTTCAAACGTGTGCAAATGTTGAACTGAGGCTTTGGGAACCTTACAGCTTATTTTGAAGGCACAATGGAATTTTAACCTGTTCCCCAATGTTCCGTAATTGTGCCAATTTTCTCTATCATTGAAAATAAAAGTTTTGGGACTGCAATAATTACAAAGTGGCTAGTTAACTCCATTTGCAGAACTGGCAATTTCAATTTCTGAGCTTTCCCTAACTTCTGTAACTTCTGAAGGTGAAACCATAAAGTCATATCTTTTCACATATATTTGAAACCATTTGCAGCATTTTTCACTTTAGTAATTGACACTGTGGTTATCTTCTCAGCAATCATTCCAAACATTCTCCATTGTGAGGCTTGGGTGGGATGAGGAGGACCTTGAATGGTCCATATCCTCTAGGTGAATCTCAAATTCCTTACTACACCTATTGTCACACCAATCCAGACAGCAAGTGGTTCTGGCAATCTAGGACAAGTTCATTTAATGTATAGCATTTTCTTAGCCCCTGAGATTAGTTGACAACAAGCCTAATTATCACAAAAGTTGGTATCTATGATAAGAATTCTGGAATCAGATGTCCATCACCTCCTATTGATGTGATTTGTGGATATACTTCAGTATGTCACCCTGAAGGACACAAAATTGAAGATAAAACTGAAACATGGAGACTTGATCAAACTATACCTAGACATGTTATTTCTCTGAAACTTTGAAATATATGAATAGATCCCTTTATAATTTGTCCTTTTTAGATTTTCATAATAAGTTAAATAATCATAACTGTATCTCTCCTTGAATGATAAGTATCATCATAACAAATATTTCTGTACCTCATGATTTTTACATTATCTTAGATTTGGTGAGGAATTAAAGAGAAAATACATTTTTATTAATTTGATTAAAAGGTTAAAAGCAGCATGTGAGGATTAAAACTGATGGCGTGAGAGGTGAAACAGAGGCTTCCTCCTAAAACCACATATAATACGAAAATATAATTAATACAACTAATCCTGAAAGCACAACAGGAAAGAGGACTGCACCAAACTGCATACACCTGGAGAAAAGAATAACCTCATGGAACAGGGTAATGTACCAAATCCATGGCCCGGAGGGACCCAAGCCTTTCCCCCACCCCAGCTCACTAGCGGGAGGAAGATAAATGGAGTAGGGAGGGAGTGGAGGCTTGGGACTGCTGAATACCTAACTCCGGAGATGTGCTCTGTGAGCACAAACCTACATTGCACGGTGCTTACATGGTACCCTTGTGATTAGGCGGTTCAAAAGCTAAAACAGGCAGAATTCCTAGAGGGACTGAGATTCCAGCTGCTTGTAAAAAGCAGGGATCCATACCCAGCTGTTCAGGGACAAAAGAAAGGGGGGCAGTCTGAAAGACTTCCTAAGAGTAAGAGGGCTGCTAAAGGGGTGAGGATTGCACAGAGCTTACTGCTCAGGAGAAAGGACAGGTAGACAAAATTGTCTGGGTGCACTCTGCCCAGCAGGTTGGGAGCTTTCATGATCTTCAGGTGCTCCACATCCCTGGCTGGCTACACAGCTCCAAGGACCCCCTCCATGTTATGCAGCCTACCCTTTCTCCCGATCAGCCCCATCTGGCTCACAAACTGGTAAACACTACCCTGGCTTAAGGCCAGCCAGAGGGAAGACCTGTCTACAGCAACTACAGATGCAAAGCATAGAGGCTTATACCTGTGTGCTCGGCCCACTGGTTCAGGCAGTGGAGACAAGCATAGCAGCAGAGAAGCAGGAAACAGCTCTTTACTCCCCCCAGGCATGGCACCAATACCACAACCCTGCAACCACTGACATTGTTTCAGGAGCTGAGCAACTCCACAGAGTAGAGTTTCGGGCCACTAGAGGACGCCATATACAAATATGAAACGCAAAAGGAACCTGGTTCAAAGTAAAATTATGAATACAACTCCTGAGAAAGATTTAAATGATATCGACCTCCTGAATCTTCCTGAAAGGGATTTCAAAATAAAATTCATAAACATGCTCATGGAAGTACAAAAAATTATTCAAGAACTAAGGAATGTATTCCAGTCAGAGATCCAATCGCTGAAGAGCACAACGGAGGATATTAAAAGCAGATTAGATATGGTGGAGGGGATGATAAAAAAAAACAGAAATTAGAGAAGAGGAATACAAAGAAGCTGAGGCAAAGAGAGAAAAAATGATCTCTAAGAATGAAAGAATATTGAGAGAACTGTGTGGCCAATACAAACAGAACAATATTCACATTATAGGGGAACCAGAAGAAGAGAGAAAAAGGAATAGGAAGTGTCTTGGAGGAGGTAATTACTGAAAAGATCCCCAATCTGGGGAAGGAGATAGTCTCTCAGGCCATGGAGGTTCACAGATCTCCCAATACAAGGGACCCAAGGAAGACAACAGCAAGACATACAGTAATTAAAATGGCAAAGATCAAGAATAAGGACAGACTATTAAAAGCAGCCAGAGAGAGAAATAAGATCACATACAAGGAAAGCCCATCAGGCTATCATCACGCTTCTCAACAGAAACCTTACATGCCAGATTAGTGGCAATATGTATTCAATGCAATGAAGCAGAAGGGCCCCAACCCAAGATTACTTTATCTGGCGAGATTATCATTTAAATTTAAAGGAGGGATTAAACAATTTCCAGGTAAGCAAAATTGTGAATTTACCTCGCACAAACTGAATCTACAGTGTATTTTGGAGGGACTGCAGTACATGGAAGTGCTCCTAAGGATATAAACCTAACCATATATGGTCAATTAATATATGATAAAGGAGCCATGGACATACAATGGGGAAATGACAGAATCTTCAACAACTGGTGTTGGCGAAACTGGACAGTTACATGCAAGAAAATGAAACTGGATTATTGTTTAACCCCATACACAAAAGTTAACTCGAAATGGATCAAAGATCTAAATGTAAGTCATGAAACCATAAAACTCTTAGAAGACAACATACGCAAAAATCTCCTGAATATAAGCATGACCAACTTCTTCCTGAACGCATCTCCTCACGCAAGGGAAACAAAAGCAAAAATGAACTCATGGGACTACATCAAACTAAAAAGCTTCTGTATAGCAGAGGACACCATCAACAGAACAAAAAGGCATCCTACAGTATGGGAGAATATATTGGTAAGTGACATATCTCACAAGGGGTTAACATCCAAAATATATAAAGAACTCACATGCCTCAACACCCAAAAAGCAAATAACCCAATTAAAAAATGGGCAGAGGATATGAAGAGACAGTTCTCCAAAGAAATTGAGATGGCCATAGACACATGAAAAGATGCTTCACATCACTAATCATCAGCGAAATTAAAATTAAAACCACAATGAGATATCACCTCACAGCAGTAAGGATGGCCAGCATCAAAAAGACTAATCACAACAAATGCTGGCGAGGATGCAGAGAAAGGGGAACCCTCCTATACTGCTGGTGGGAATGTAAGCTAGTTCAACCATTGTTGAAAGAAATATGGAGGTTCCCCAAAAAGCTAAAAACAGAAATACCATTTGACCCAGGAATACCACTCCTTCGAATTTACCCAAAGAATACAACTTCTCAGATTCAAAAAGACTTATGCACCCCTATGTTTATCACAGCACTATTTACAATAGTGAAGAAATGGAAGCAACCTAAGTGTCCATCAGTAGATGAATGGATAAAGAAGAGGTGGTACATATACACAATGGAATACTATTCAGCCATAAAAAAGAATCAAATCCTACCATTTGTAACACCATGGATGGAGCTGGAGGATATTATGTTCAGTGAAATAAGCCAGGCGAAGAAAGACAAGTGCCTAATGATTTCCCTCATTTGTGGAGTATAACAGTGCAGCAAAATTGAAGGAACAAAATAGCAGCAGACTCATGGACTCCAAGAAGGGACCAGTGGTTCCCAAAGGGGAGGGGTGTCGGAGGGCAGGTGGGGAGGGTGGGAGAAGGGGATTGAGGGGTATTATGTTTAGTACCCATGGTGTGGGGGATCAAGGGGAAAACAGTGCAGCACAGAAAAAGCAAATAGTGAATCAGTGGCATCTTACTACACTGATGGACAGTGACTGCATTGGGGTATGGGTGGGGACTTGATAATATGGTTAAATGTAGTAACCACATTGTGTTTTCATGTGAAATCTTCATAAGAGTGTATATCGATAATATCTAAATAAAAAATATTTTCTAAAAAAGGTTAAAAGCAAAAGATGCTGTATTTTAATTCACATACTTGGCTGATTAGCATCTTCTGTTCACTCTCCTTGTAATCAAAGAATGTTAATTTGAGAATGGACTCACAGGATCATCTAGTTTAACAATACATCTGAGACTTGAATTGCATTCCAGCTGGTCATTAGCCAACCCTTGATCACTTGGAGTGACAGGAAACTCATACCTCCTGAGAACAACTTCTTCCATGTTTATTCAAAATTTGTTGTTGAGCTTCATTTTTACTCATATTACAGTGCTAACTACTAGATTACTGAAAATCCTATAAACTTTAATAGTACCATTTCCCTTTCTCTCTGGACAACAATTTACACTTTCTGTACCTTTTCAGGCAAAGAATCTCTTGCTAGTTGCCCTTAAAATTCCTATCTTTATTCAGAGATATTATTTCTGTTCTCTTTTTAACCAATCCAGTTTGAGCTACTGTGTTTTTCTAATTTAGCCAATTATGATTGCAGAGATTAAGAAAAGGAATTGTGATTCTCATAATGCCTTTTCTGTAATGAAAAGTGAAAAATTTCTAAAACTAGCTATGGCAGGTATTCCTAGTTACAAGTTGCTGAATGCCAAACAATATACCTAAATTTTCTTCCTTGCTAAAAGAGCTCCTACTTTGTTAAGTATACCAATATGACCAAAAAACATTTTACACTTACCTATGTCCTTTGTAGGAGTAGTCATGAGACATAGTGCTGGTTAAAGAGAAATAAAAGAAACTCTTTCAGTGGGATACCCATGAAAGTGCTCATTTCAATTGTTGCATGCTTTCTGCGTTGTGTACTTCTTTTCCTGCTTGGAACACTGACACCCATAAGCCACCTTGTCATTACAAAGCAATTCACATATAGGGAAGATTGCTGAACAGAAAGGTCAAAGGAATGTTAGACTATGTTGAATTATTAAATATAATCCCTAGATCACATAACCTTGGACTTCTTATTACATGCAAAGCTCAAAATCTTATTTTTCATTGAATATTTTCTAGTGACTTCTGAATAGTAATAATAACCTTGCCATCAAAGCAAATTAGTTTCCTTTCAAAATTGACAGTATGTAAAATTGTGAAAAAGAAAAAGATTATGGAGCTAGCAAGGATTTACCATGTGCAAGGATTTAAAAATTGTATTTATCTGAGATTCAAGATGGCGGCATGAGAGGTGAGACAGAGAACATCTCCCAAAACTACATATAATAGGAAAATATAGTTAATGAAACTAATCCTAAAAGAGCAACAGGAAAGAAGGCTGCACCAGACTTCATACACCTGGAGAACAGGGCAGACATCACGAAACAGGGTAATGTACCAAAGCCTTGATCCGGCGGGACTCAAGCCCTTCCCCCACCCCACCTCAGTGGCAGGAGGAAGAGAAACGAAGCAGGGAGGGGGTGGAAGCCTAGGACTGCTGAACACCCAGCCCTGGAGATCTGCTTTGGGAGCACAAACCTACATTGCATGGTGCTGTGGAGATTAGTGTAGATGGAAAGCTAAAACACAGGTGGAATACTTCAGAGACTGAGATTCCAGCCATTTGCGGAGGACAGGGATCCACATCTGGCTACTCTGGGACAAAGGAAAGGCAGGCAGTCTGAGAGGCTTCCTGGCAGCTAGAGGGTTGCTGCAGGGGCAGCATTTGCACAGAGATTGCTGCTTGGGAGAAGGGACAGGAGGACAAGGTTGTCTGGGCACATTCTGCCCAGCAGGTTGGGAACGTTCAGGTGTTTCAGGTGCTCCATCCCCCTGGCTGGCTACTCAGCTCGAAGGCCCCCCACTGTGATACACAGCCTGCTTCACCTTCCTCCTGGCCTACAGGCACCAGCACACAAAACGGAAGGCACTGCACTGGCATCACACGAGCCAGAGGGAGGTCCTGCCTACAACAGTTACAGACAAAGCACAGAGGCATACACCTGTGTGCCTGGCACACTGGCTCTGACATTGGAGACAGGCACGGAAGCTGGGAAGCAGGAAATACCTCTTTCCTCCCCCCAGGCACCAGCACTGCTCCCCTACAAACCCCAACCTCACTCCAGAGGCTGAGCAGCTCCAAAAACTAGAGCTTCTGGGCACTAGAGGGCACCATATAGAAATATGAAATGTCAAAGGAACCTGGTTCGGACCAAAATCTCACAACCCCCAGAAAAAGGGCTAAATGAAACTGAACTCACCAATCTACCTGAAATAGAGTTCAAAATAAAAATCATAAACATACTCATGAAGGTACAGAAAAATATTCAAGAACTCAGCGACAAATTTAGGATGGTGATTCAATCATTAAGAAATTCCATATCTGAAATGCAACATACAATGGAGGGATTTAAAAGCAGATTAGATGCAGTAGTAGAGATGGTAAATGGAATAGAAATTAGAGAAGAGGAATACAAAGAAACTGAGGCACACAGAGAAAAAAAGGTCTCTAAGATTGAAAGAATAGATAGAACTGTGTGACCGATCCAAACAAAACCATATTCACATTATAGGGGTACCAGAAGAAGAAGAGAAAGGAAAAAGGGTAGAAAGTGTAATTGAGAAGGTAATTGCTGAAAACTTCCTCTATCTCGGGAGGGAGATAGTCTCTCAGGCCATGGAGGTGTACAGATCTCCCAACGCAAAGGAACCAAGGAAGACAACACAAAGACATATATAAATTAAAATGGCAAAGATCAACGATAAGGACATAATTTAAAAAGCAGCTAGAAAGAGAAAAAAGATCAAATATGAAGGAAAACCCATCAAGCTATCATCAGACCTCTCAACAGAAACCTTACAGGCCAGAAGGGAGTGGCATGATATATTTAATGCAATGAAACAGAAGGGCCTCAATCCAAAAATACTATACCCGGCAAGGTTATCATTTAAATTTGAAGGAGGGATTAAACAATTTTCAGATAAGAAAAAGCTGAGAGAATTTACCTCCCACAAACCACCTCTACACTGCATTTTACAGGGACTGCTATAGATGGAAGTATTCCTAAGGCTAAATAGCTGTCACCAGGGGAAATAAAACCACAGCAAAGTAGAACAATTAATAACTAAGCACATGCAAAATCAAATCAACTACCCCCAAAGTCAATCAAGGAATAGACAAAGAATAAAGAATATGATACCTAATATATAAAGAATGGAGTAGGAAGAAAAAGGAGGGGAAAAAAAGAACCTTTAGGTGATGTTTGTAATAGCATATGAAGTGAGTTAAATTAGACTGTTAGATACTAAGGGAATTACCCTTGAACCTTTGGAACCTTTGGTAACCATGAATCTAAAGCCTGCAATGCCAATAAGTACATACCTATCGATAATCAACCTAAATGTAAATGGTCCGAATGCACCAATCAAAAGACACAGAGTCACTGAAAGGATAAAAAAACAAGACCTGTATATAGGCTGTCTACAATAGACTCACTTCAAACCCAAAGACATACATACACAGACTGAAAGTTAATGGATGGAAAAAGATATTTCATGCAACTAACAGGGAGAAAAAAGCTGGAGTTGCAGTACTTGTATCAGACAAAATAGACTTCAAAACAAAGAAAGTCACAAGAGACAAAGAAGAACAGTACATAATGATAAAGGGGTCAGTCCAACAAGAGGATATAACTATTATAAATATCTATGCACCCAACACAGGATCACCTACATATGTGAAACAAATACTAACAGAATTAAAGGGGAAAATAGAATGCAATGCACTCATTTTAGGAGACTGCAACACCACTCACTCTAAAGGACAGATCAACCAGACAGAAAATAAGTAAGGAGACAGAGGCACTGAACAACAAATTAGAACAGATGGACCTAATGGACATCTACAGAACACTCCATCCAAGAGCAACAGGAGACACAGTCTTCTCAAGTGCACAAGGAACATTTTCAAGAATAGATCATATACCAGGCCATCAAAAGAGCCTCAGTAAATTTAAAAATATTGAAATTGTACCAACCAGCTTCTCAGATCACAAAGGTACGAAACTAGAAATAAATGACACAAAGAAAACAAAAAAGCCCACAAACACATGGCGGCTTAAAAACATGATCCTAAATAATCAATGGATCAATGACCAAATAAAAACAGAGATTAAGCAACATATGGAGACAAATGACAAAAATAATTCAACACCACAAAATCTGTGGGATGCAGCAAAGGCCATGCTAAGAGCAAAGTATATTGTAATACAGGCCCACCTCAGGAAAGAAAAATCCCAAATAAACAGTCTAAACTCACAATTAAGTAAAGTAGAAAAAGAAGAAAAAATAAGGCACAAAGTCAGTAGAAGAAGGGACATAATAAAGATTAAAGTAGAAATAAATAAAATTGAAAAGAGTAAAACAACAGAAAGAATCAATGAAAGCAGGAGCTGGTTTTTCGAGAAAAAACCAAAATAGATAAACCCCTAGCCAGACTTATCGAGAAAAAAAAGAGAGTCTACACATATGAACAGAATCAGAAATGAGAAAGGAAAAATAGCTATGGACACCACAGAAATACAAAGAATTATGAAAGAATACTATGAAAAATTATATACTAACAAACTGGATAACCTAGAAGAAATGGATAATTTTCTAGAAACATATAACCTTCCAAGGCTGACCCAGGAAGAAACAAAAAATCTTAGTGGACCACTTACCAGCAAGGAAATTGAATTGGTAATCAAAAAACTACCTAAGAACAAAATTTCTGGACCAGATGGGTTTCACTGCTGAATTTTATCAAACATTAAGTGAAGACCTAATATCCATCCTCCTTAAACTTTTTCAAAAAGTAGAAGAGAGGGAATACTCCAAAACTCATTATACAAGGCCAGTATAACTTTAATATGAAATCCCGGCAAAGATGCCACAAAAAACAAAAATTACAGACCAATATCCCTGATGAACATAGATGCAAAAATACTCAACAAGATATTAGCAAGCCAAATTCAAAAATACATAAAAAATATCATCCATCATGATCAAGTAGGATTTATTCCAGGGATGCAAGGATGGTACAACATTCGAAAATCCAACAGCATCATCCGCCACATCAACAAAAAGGACAAAAACCACATGATCTTCTGCAGGGATGCTGAAAAAGCACTCGACAAAAATCAACATCCATTCATGATAAAAACTCAACAAAATGGGTAGAGAGGGCAAGTACCTCAACATAATAAAGGCCATATATGACAAACCCACCGCCGACATTATACTTAACAACAAGAAGCTGAAAACTTTTACTTTAAGATCAGGAACAAGACAAGGATGCCCACTCTCCCCACTTCTATTCAACATCGTTCTGGAGGTCCTAGCCACAGCAATCAGACAACACAAAGAAATAAAAGCCATCCAGATTGGCAAGAAAGAAGTTTAACTGTCCCTGTTTGCAGATGACACGATATTGTACATAAAAAACCCTAAAGAATCCACTTTAAAACTACTAGATCTAATAGCTGAATTTAGCAAAGTTGCAGGATGCAAAATTAATACACAGAAATCTGTTGCATTCCAATACACTAACGATGACCTAGCAGAAAGAGAAATCAGGAAAACAATTCCATTCACAACTGCATCAAAAAGAATAAAATGCCTAGGGAATAAACCTAACCAAGAAGTGAAAGACCTATACTCAGAAAACTACAAGACACTTATGAGAGAAATTAAAGAAGATACCAGTAAATGGAAACACATCCCACGCTCATGGATAGGAAGAATTAATATTGTTAAAATGGCTATCCTGTCTAAAGCAATCTACAGATTCAATGCAAATCCTATCAAAATACCAACAGCATTCTTCAATGAACTATAGCAAATAGTTCTAAAATTCATATGGAACCCAAAAAGGCCCAAATAGCCAAAGCAGTCCTGAGAAGGAAGAATAAAGCTAGGGGGATTACGCTCCCCGACTTCAAACTCTACTACAAAGCCACAGTAATCAAGGCAATTTGGTACTGACACAAGAACAGACCCATAGACCAATGGAATATACTAGAGAGCCCTGATATAAACTCAGACATATATGGTCAATTAATATACAATAAAGGAGCCATGAATATACAATGGGAAAATGACAGCCTCTTCAACAGCTGTTGTTGGCAAAACTGGATAGCTACATGCAAGAGAATGAAACTGGAATTATTGTCTAACCCCTTACACAAAAGTAAACTCGAAATGGATCAAAGACCTGAATGTAAGTCATGAAACATAAAACTCTTAGAAGGAAACATAGGCAAAAATCTCTTGAATATAAACATGGGCAACTTTTTCCTGAACCCATCTCCTTGGGCAAGGGAAACAAAATTAAAAATGGAACAAATGGGAGTACACCATGCTAAAAAGCTTCTGTACAGCAACAGACACCATCAGCAGAACAAAAAGGCATCCTACAATATGGAAGAATATATTTGTAAATGACATATCTGACAAGGGGTTAACATCCAAAATATATAAAGAACTCACATGCCTCAACACCCAATAAGCAAATAACACTATTAAAAAATGGCAGAAGATATGAATAGACACTTCTCCAAAGAAGAAATTCAGATGGCCAACAAGCACATGAAAAGATGCTCCCTCCACATTGCTAATTATCAGGGAAATGCAAGTTAAAACCACAATGAGATATCACATCACACCAATTAGGATGACCAACATAGAAAAGAATAGGAACAACAAATGTTAGCAAGGATGCGGAGAAAGGGGAACCCTCCTACACTGCTGGTGGGAATGTAAACTAGTTCACCACTGTGGAAAGCAGTATGGAGGTTCCTCACAAAACTCAAAACAGAAATACCATCTGACCCAGGAATTCCACAACTAGGTATTTACCCTAAGAATGCAGGAGCCCAGTTTGAAAAAGACATATGCACCCCTATGTTTATCGCAGCACTATTTACCATTGCCAAGAAATGGAAACAACCTAAGTGTCTATCAGTAGATGAATGGATAAATAAGGTGTGGTACATATACACAATGGAATATTATTCAGCCATAAGAAGAAAACAAATCCTACCATTTGCAACAACATGCATGGTGCTAGAGGTTATTATGCTCAGTGAAATAAGCCAGGCAGAGACAGACAAGTACCAAATGATTTTACTCATCTGTGGAGCATAAAAACAAAGCAAAACTGAATAAACAAAACATCAGCAGACTCACAGAACCCAAGAATGGACTAACAGTTGCCAAAGGGAAAGGGATTGGAGGCAGTGGGTGGGAAGTGTGGGAGAAGGGGAGTAAGGAGCATTACTATTAGGACACATAATGTAGGGGGGTGCACAGGGAACGCAGTATAGCACAGAGAAGACAAGTAGTGACTCTATAGCATCTTACTATGCTGATGGACAGTGACTGTTACGGGGTATTTGGTGGGACTTGATAATGGGGGGAATCTAGTAACCACAATGTTGCTCATGTAATTGTATATTAATAATACCAAAAAAAAGCCAAAAAAATTAAAAATTGTATTGATCCATTTTTATGAATGGGCCTCGCCATCTCTAGAAGATGGCCCAAAGGAGCTCTGATGGGTAATCTTTTAATTGTAATACAATCTCTTTAATATTTAGACCTTACAATAGATGAAGAATAGTATGGACTTCTCAGTTTAATACATCCTATTGTTTTTAGATGCTTACCTAACCTGATGCAATAGAGTGCAGTCTGAGAGGATAGATGTTGACAGATAGATAGAAAGATATAGATAGATAATGTGTTTATACTCATACATATATATATATGTCTCACACATATGTATGAGTATATATACATGTCTTAGTACACTCAGGCTGCTGTAAGAGAACGCCATAGACTGGATGGGTTATAAACAACGGAAACATTTCTCACAGTTCTACAGGCTGGGAAGTCCAAGATCAAGGCACTGGCAGATTCAGTGTCTGGTGAGAATTTGCTTCCTAGTTCATAGACAACCTTTTTCTCTCTGTGTCCTCACATGGCAGAAGAACAGGAAGCTCTATAGGGTCTGTTTTACAAGGGCACTAATCTTGTTCATGAAGACTCTGTCCTCATATCCTACCAAAAGCCCCACTTCCTAATATCATTGCAATGGGGGCAAGTTTTCATCATATTAATTTTGAGTGGGGACACAAACATGCAGTCTAATGTATATATACATTATATACAACATATATATATATATATATATATATATATATATATATATATATATATATATATTACAGAAAAAGAGCCTACACACTGGTGAGACTCAGATTTACTGCCTTAACATATCAATGTAGCCATATTTTGAGAACCAAATTAAAAAATAAGATTGACACTATCACTAATGTAATGTCCATCACAAATACATAACTGCAAAATCAAGTATAGGTTTTAAGATATAGGTATAGGTTTTAAAGGTAAAGATACAGATTTTTTAAATTAGTAATAGGTTTTAAGAGCTGACCATGGAATAGCTTTCTCTGAATCACTGTGTTCTCTACCTCATACAAAAAGACTATCCACCCACCCCCAACATAAAACACACTGTTACTGCTCTTTCTTAGGGTGGCCCAAAAAGAGACAAGGCCAGAGAGAGCAAATGTGCTAAATAATACTAAGAACAACAATTTGTTAACCTCACAGGTTTTCTTATTGTTTGTTCATTTCTGTACCATTGAGGCCTGCTCTGATGTTTTGTTTTTCTCTCTTCCATATACTTTGGAACTTTTATTTGTTACTATTTTTTCTAGCCTTTTAATGTGGGATCTTATATCATTGTCTTAACATCTTTCTTCTTTCCTTATATAAACATAGACATCTATAAATTCTCTTTAAGCAGTGCTTTTGTTGTAACCAACAAACCTTGCTATATTCTGTTTTAATGTTCATTCAGTTAAAAAAGATTTTCTAATTTCATTTATTTATTCAGACCCATCAGTTATGAAATAGTATGTTGATCAATTTCCTACTATTTGTAAATTTTCAAAATGTCTTGTTACTGACTTCAAATTCAACACAACTGTGGTCAGAGAATGTATTCTGTATGAGCTAAACTTTTTTTTTTTTAATGCAACTTCTTCCAAGACCCAGCAAATGCTCTATCATAGTGAAGGTTCTGGGTACACTTAAAAGTAATGCATATTCTGTAATTTTTAGATATGTTAAAAACTGTGAAGGAACTGAGATTTTTATCCTATTCCAAACTAACAAGAAAAACACAAATTATGGATGCTGGTAGAAGGCAATATACTCTTCTCCTGTTATTTGATGGTTTTCTTTAACGTTATGATTGGATTTCTATTTTTTTATTTCTTTTGTATATATTATAGGCTTTAGGCTTGTGTCTATCCATATGGTTCATAGATACTTTACTAAATATGTAACAGTCTATATTAAGTTGACGATCTCTCTTTAGAGCACAATCCAAAATTATTTTTTTCTTCTACCTTCTCCATTTATGTATTAGATGTTATAAGCTGCATTGTTTGTGTATCCCTTGACTGATTTCATGTATAGTTGATTTTACTACTTTTATTTTTAACTTCATACTTGGTTAGTAATTGGTCTATTAACTTTACTCTGAGTTTATTTTCACTGACGAAAAATATTTAGGCTTAATAACATTTCCATCTGCAGAAGTTCTTTTAACATATCCCATAAAATTTAGCAGTGCTGAATTCTTTTAACTTTTATTTATCTGGGAAATGTTTAATCTCTTCTTCAATTCTGAATGATAACCTTGCTGGGTAGAGGGTTCTTGGTTGAAGGTCCTTCTGTTTCAATACATTAAATATTTCATGCCACTCCCTTCTGACCTGTAAAGTTTCTGCTGAGAAATCTACTGATAGACTTATAAAGTTTTCCTTACAGGTAATTCTCTTGCTGCTTCCTATACCCTCTCTTTATTCTTAATCTTTATAATTTTAATTATTACATGTCTTGGTGTTATATTCCTGGGGTTCCTTCTGTTAGAGGCTTTCTGCATCTCCAGGACCTGGTATCTATTTCCTACCCCAGACTGGGGAACTTCCCAGCAATTATTTCTTCAAAGAGACTTTCTACTACTCCTTTTTCTCTCTCTTCTCTTTCTGGTACCCTTATTACTGAATTGAATTGAATTAGTGAATATTGTTTTGTTTGAATTGGTCATACAGCTCTATTATCATTCTTTTATTCCTAGAGATCATTTTTTCTCTCTTCCTTAGCTTATTTGTTTTCCTTGTCTCTAATTCCCAACTCATTGTCTCCTCTACTTGCAGAAATCTATTGTTCATTCCCTCCACTGTATTATTCATTTCAGTTAGTGTATTCTTCTGCTCTGAGCGGCTCTTTTTCAAATCTTCTGTCTCTTGGTTGAAGTTCTCCCTAAGACCATCAATTATTTTCAACAAGTCAGTGAGCATATTTGTAACTGTTATTCTGAAATCTTTACCAAGAAGATTGGTGATCTCCATTTCATTAAGCCCTCTTTCTGGTGTCTTATCCTATTCTTTTGTTTAGAACATATTCTTATGCCTCATTTTGTCTGGGTGTCTGTGTTTCTTCCTCTGCTTTAGAGAGATCTGCTATGCCTCCTGGTCCAGAGAGTAATGGCTTTATGAAAAAGGTGTCCTGTGGTACCCAGAAGCTCAAGACTTTGCTCCCCAGTGCCTGATTCTCCTTTGCAGTGGAACTGCAGTTGCTGTTGGTGAGTTGTGGGTGGGGCCACTTGTCTGCTGACAATGGCTGATCTCAGTTTGCTGTGGCTGGCAACTTGGCCCAGCTGGCCCTTTGTGAGCAGTGCAGTGGCACTTCTGCTGGGATTCTGCCACCCTCTGCCTGCCCAGCATTGATGGCAGCACTGTTAACAGGCAGGTTGGGTGGGACAGGTGTGCAGGTGAGCACATAACAAGTTGGGCCGCCAGTGAGGAAGAAGAAGCCTGTTCCTACAGGTGCCTCCCCAGTTGGGCTGAAAGGGGACCAGGAAATCTGGGAAAGCCTCCCTTAGTCTGCCAGGTAGCAAAGTCAAACCACTGCTGGGCCAAGCTGCCAGATGGGCAGGCAGATGCAAAGAGAAGCACCTCAAGGCTAACACACCAGTGAAGGGGATGGAGCATTTGGGGCTCCCATGAGTACCTGACAAGTTGGGTGGAGGGAGGCTGGGCAAGCATGATCCACCTGCCCCTTCTTCTCTGAAGAGAGGTCCCTCCAACCCCCACCCCTCTGGCACCCTTCCCGCTGCTGGTAAATCTTCCAAACTGCTGCTTCCATTCTGTGTCTCAGCAGAACCAACAGAGTCTGCCTGTCCTCCACAAGCAGCAGGAGTCTCAGACTCCCAGAGTGCTCTAACTCTTCCTGATGTCCAGCCCTATTAATCACCAAAGCCCAATGCAATGTGGATTCATGTTCCCAGAGCAGATCTCCTGAACTAAGTGTGCAGGATTCCTGGGTGCTTATCCCCTCTCCACTACACTCCTCTCCCTCCTGCTTGTGGGCTGGGATGGGGAAGGGCTTGGGTCCCAATCAGTTGAGGCTCTCCCACTTTACCTTTCTCCTGTGTGGTCCTCTCTCCTTCAGTAGGTATATGTGTTTTGTTCTGCAGTCTTCAAGTCATTTTCAGAATTAGTTGTATTTGTTGTAATTGCTTCTTGGGAGGAGGGTTCCACCTTGCCTTCCTAGTCTGCCATCTTTTCCTCTAGTCCTTTAATGATATTTCATATTCTTCTAGCCACCAGTGTTTCTGAAAGCATGTCAGCTATAAGTTGTGTCTTCATTTTCCTCTATTTAATGTCTCATTTCTCTAGCTGCTTCTAGATATTTTCTTTAGTTTTAGTGCTTGGCCATTTACCTTGTGATTAGGTATAATTTTCCTTGTATTATCCTGTTTAGATGTCACTAAGATTTCTGGTAGTGAAGTTGATAAAGTTCATAAATTTTGGAAAGTTCTTGGTCCTTACCTCTTCAAATATCTTTTCTTCACCATTGTCCCTTTCCACTTATAAATAAAATTGTTACAAATCTGTTTCACTTTTTTTTGTTTTCGTTCAGTGTAAATATATTCTATTGACCTGTCTTTAAATTCATTTATCCTCTTCTCTGCTGTTTCCAGACTCTTGTTAAGTCTGTTTAATGAGTTATCCATTTCTGATAATGTTGTATTCATTCTAGTATTTCAATTTTTTTTCTATAGAAGATTCCTCTTCCTCTTAACATTCCACCAGATGTGAGGGCAGCTGTGTAGTGTTCTCTCCTATTAAACATACATCACTTCTGGAATTTAGTTCTTTATATGTTTCTCTGTATTCTCAGATCTTTAATGGGTTTATAGATTCTGTAGGTTATCTGGATTGTTTTGGTTGTTATGGTAAATCTCTTGCCACTTTCTAAATATGAACTAAAAACAAAGTGCCATATGGTTTTGTTTAAATTTAAAGATCAATGAATTATGGTATCTGTTAATATGATTTCATTTTTAATTCAACCAATAATTAGGTCAATGGTCCTGTAGATGGAACAGTATATATCAAGAATCTAGAGACCATCTCTGGAACTTGCATTGACACTGATCACTAATGTGGCTTGTGGGAATACATTTATCTTGTAGCTTTTCCATGTGTAAATAGAGTGGTTGTGACTAAAAAGAAAAGGAAATAACAAAATTTCAATGACAAATACTAAAGTTCCCATGTTTATTTAAAGCTCATTTTCTTTGAAAAGGAGAGAAAAAAGGAATATGAAACGACTATGACATAATAACAATTACTGATTTTGGAAAGTCAATAATACCATACTACCAGGATGTGTTTATGTTCCACTTATAAGTTAAATCATACGGTATTGGTCTTTCTCTCCCTGGCTTATTTCACTTTGCATAATATCCTATAGTTTCATCTATGTTGTTACAAAGAGCAGGATTCCCTTCTTTTTCAAGGTTGAATGATTATATATGTGTATATATATATATATATATATATACATATATATATATATATATATCACATCTTCTTTATCCATTCACCTGTCAATTTACATTTAGGTTATTTCTATATCCTGGCTATTATAAACAATGCTGCAATGAACATGGGTTGCAAATATCTTTTTAGATACTGACATAGTTTCCTTCAAGTATATACCCAGAAATGAGATTATAGGATCATATGATAGTTCTATTTTTAATTTTTTGAGGAGCCCCCATATTGTTTTTCCATAATAACTGCACCAATTTACATTTGCACCAACAGTGAACAAGGGTTCCCTTTTCTCCATATCCTCACCACCAACTATTATTTCTTGTCTTTTTTATAAAAGCCATCTTAACAGTGTGAGGTGAGATCTCATTATGGTTCAGCGTAGAGTGGTGATCACTAGTTGCTGGGGGATGGGGCAAGTGGGGAGATGCTGGTCAAAGGGCAAAAGCCTTCAGTTAAGAGATGAATAACTTCTGGGGATCTCATGTACAGCGTGATGACTCTAATATTGTATTGTATACTTGAAATTTTCTTAAAAAGTAGACCTTAGCACATTTGTAACATAAAAAAAAGGTACTATGAGAGGTGACGGATATGTTAACTAACGTGATTGTGGTCATTATTTCACAAAGTGTATATATATATATATATATATATATATATATATATATATATATATATATATATTATTATCATCGCATTGTACACTTTAAATATATATAATTTTATTTGTCAGTTATACCCAATAAAGGAAAAAAGAAACATAAGAAATTTAAGCAATTCAGCAAAAATACAGGGTCCAGGAAAATAGCAGGCAGAGCTGTGATACTCAGCAATCGCACAGAAGCACAGACTCACAAGATTGGAAAAGCTTAGAGAGTTCTGCTTCATCACATTCATTTCAAACAAGAAACTGAGATACAGAAAGCTAAAATACACTGGAAGCTATTAAAACAAATAGGTTTAGAAATCTATTCTTTCAATCTGTTATTCTCTGTACCATTCCACTGCTCCTAGACAGTTCCTACTAGAAATTTCAAGTAGAGTTTTAATACTTCTCTCTCCTTCTTTGACCTAACTTTAATGAAAAACCAAATTTTATTAGTTTTTCAGTAAAAAATCCAAGTTTTCCAACTTTGAAATAGATTTATATTTTTGAATTGAGTAGAGCTAGCAAAATTGAGCAGAGCTGGCAAAAATATGAGAACTAGTAAACATACATAAAAACATCTATATGAATTGTGAAACCAAAGTAACCATTAAATATTTTCTGTCATAATAATGTTAGAAATCATACACAAAAAAAACACATTACAATATCCAACAAATCTAGGTTCATTCTCACTAAGCATTTTAGATATTTTATCTCAATGCCTCAAAATATCTTTTCCTTTTGTCCTTTCTTAAACAGTCCTCTTGACACTAGTCCTTAAGGTTTACCCTTTCTTTTCCATTTTCATGCTGCTTCCAGTCTTACTGCCCTAAGAACATAGATTAGATCTTACTACCTCATTCTTCAAAGGTATTCATCACCTTCCAGCTATCTATACATAAACACACACACATGCACACGCACACACACACATTCTAAAATACTCTTAACATGGCGTATAAGAATTTCTATGGGATTAAATTTGGAATCAGTTCTTTTGTTTTATCAGAGATGGGGTAGGGACATGAAAAGAAAAAATTTAAAGATGATTAGCTTAAGACTAGGACTCTGATTTGGTAAACATTTGGACCAAGAAATGGATTTGTAAGGGGCATTAAATCCCAAAAACAGTGGCTAGAACACAGGGTTAAACCTGCCACTATAGCTTAGAGCTAACATATCAAGGAACGATGTTTCATGGTGTGTCTAAACCTCACACTGTGTTGAAAAACATAGTCATCAATCATTTTCACTTTTTGAGTAGAGTAACTTCTCTTTCTGTTATTTAAGATACTTTTCCACTAATCATCACAAAAGAGCATACCCCAGAAAGCTCTACCTC
This sequence comes from Smutsia gigantea, assembly GCA_032199065.1. Taxonomy (NCBI): domain Eukaryota; kingdom Metazoa; phylum Chordata; class Mammalia; order Pholidota; family Manidae; genus Smutsia; species Smutsia gigantea. The sequence continues at coordinate 59,832 of JAVSCE010005224.1, forward strand.
ACTAAAAATAGCAAGTGATCATTGAACATCTAATGAAGTAGGAGAAAAGCTCAAATTGCATGTATTTTGGAGGAAGTGGAATTTATATGCTAAATGTTGAATCAATCAATGACTGTTGCCAGAGCAGATAGGATCCCCTGACTGGCCATCTGCCATTCCTTAATAAGGAGCTAATTTAGAGAGAGTGGGTGGAGGCATTCCACCCAAACCATAGAAGGTGGGTTCCCCATTTGAAAGAGGAATTCTTATACTGCAAAAAGAGAAAAAAATAGTTCCAGACCCTATATAAACTAGTCTATTACAAAGCATAAGAGAAAATTTAAATGAGAATTTGATAAGAGATCCACATTCTCTCCAAAATTTTTATTACCACCAAATGGTTAATTTTTAAATACACAGAATAAGGCATAATTATTTTATTAAGTATAAGTTATACAATGATCAGATTTATATCTCCATCTAAGTAATTCTGGTTTTGTACTCTTGACTATCATTATTTTCCTAGTTGTAACTGATTAATATTCTCATTTAATAGTTAATTTTTATACTCTCCAAGCTACTCCATGGCACCTGAGCAACATTTTTGGGTCTTTCCTCCCTCCACTGAAGATGGCAATGAGAATAACATTTAGCTAACACTTACTACATGCCAGGCACTGCTTTAAGTGCTATGTATGTTTTAACCAGTTAGATCACATATCGTAATGCAAAGAAGAATTTGGCATAAGTTTTGAGTAATTATTTGGTTAAGTTGGCATTAAAATGCAAAGTTGGCTCACACATTGCAGTGCCACTTTAATTAAACTAACAGATTTTTTCATGAGGCCTTTTTTTTAACAAACTCTCATTTGCATGTGTGAAATCTTGCTGTGAAGCAACATAAGGAAGAATTAAAGATAGATTTAGTGTGCATTATATCTCTATCATATAAGAAAAACCTAAATGAAGTCTCCAGGTTTGTCACACCCTGGGATTATTTAAAGAACAGAACTAAATTTGTGTGTTTGACTATGACATCTCTTGCCAGGTCATCCTACAGAGTTCAAGAACAGTTCATCTGATTATTGTGGCTTGTGCATAGAGTTTACCTACTCTAAAATGGTGACAAATCAAGTTAAAGTCCTGCAACAGAAAGGAAAAAAGGCTTAATGTATCAATAAATAATCTACAATTGAAACAAAGTGAAAAGACTTCTGTTACAAGGACAAACTACAAACACAAAACATGAAAATAGATGCTGGATCCATTTCATGGTTATGGAAAACATAGACCCTTGTATCATAACTTCCCAAATCAACCTAATTAAGCAAAGAAAGCAATTCTCATAACAGAATTGCTTCCATTTGGACAAAAACTTTAAGTATTTTCTATGCCAGAGGAATTGACAATTATATAATTATTTGAAGTAGGAGTCGGTGTTCTGATAAGTATTTGTGGAAAATTATTAGGAGAAATCCTACAATGACAAGTCAGTTACCATTTATGGAAACTACATCTAAATTCACAATATGCTTATCTCAAAAAGTTGGAGACAAATCAATATGAAAAAACCCAATGAGTAAATCTGTTGACCATGTTTTCTGAAATAGTAATTCAGAGATCTACAATAACAAAGGACTTTTACTTCTCATATGTGATTACTTTAAGTGGGAAGTCATGAAATTACAACACATCAACTTGCCTTTTCTTTTAGAAAATATAATATTAAAACTACATCATATAAACTATATCAGGATCCCTCCCCTAAAGCAATTAAAAAATTTTTTTGGATATTACTGTCATTTTCTTCTATTACTTTTCCTCTGAAAGCCATACTTAGGGTATTTCTGCTTCTGAGCATCTTAGGATAACAGATTTGGATTCACCAAATAGTGCTGGAACAATTGAATATCCAGATGCAAATAATAAACCACAAATTGTACCATATATCATATAAAATACTAACTAGAAATAGATAACCTAAATGAAGTCCTAAAATTATTCAATTTGAAGAAAAGAGAAAAATTCTGTGGCCTTATGTCAGCAAAGAAGTGTTAGGTAGGATATAAAAAGCACTGACCATAGACTAAAATACTGATAAAACCAAAAATCAAGTTTTTTCACTGTTTTAAAGACACTGTTAAGAAAATTAAAAGGCAAGCCACAGACCAGGGAAACATATTTGCAAAGCAAATTTCTAACAAAAAGACTGGTATACAGAAAATATAGAGAGCTCTTACAATAAAAACAGGACAAATTACTCAATAAAACATAGATATAATATTTAAATATAAAAATCACTAAATCAGATATAGAAGTAGCAAATAAGCACACGAAGAGATCTTCAGTATCAATAGTCAATACAGAAATGCATAATAAAACATCATACCACTACACGCCCAGTAGAACTGTTAAAATTTTTTAAAAACAGACAGGTGCTGGTGAGGATATAGAGCAGCAGGAACTCAGGTATTGCTGGTGTAAATTCAAAATGGTATGCAACTTGAAAACATGGTGACACTTTCTTGTCTATTTAAACCTATACTCATACAACCTACTAATTCCACTCATACATATTTACTCCAAAAAATGAGCTTATATACCCAGAAATACTTATCCTCCAAAGTTTATAAGAACTTTATTTATTACAGGCAAAAAAATTGAAAACAACCCATGTGTTCATCAACTGGAGAAAAATCAGAAATAAAATGTAAAGAGCTAACGATATTTATAAGAACACAGATGAATTTTCAATCATCACACTAAATGAAAGAAACCAAACAGTAAGAGACTACCTACATACTATAGGATTCTATTTAAATGACATTCTAAAACTGGTAAACTGTAGTGTCAGCCCAGTGGTGGCCAGAGACTGGCTGGGAGTAATGAATAAGGACTAACTGCACAGGGGCAGTTTTGGGGGTGATGAAAATGTTCTAAATATCATGATTGTGCTGGTGGTTCAAACCATGTTAATCTGTATGCTTAAAATTGGGAAGTTTTATGGTACATAGATTGTAACTCACTCTTTTGGACTGAATGTTTGGTCCTCTGTCCCCCAATTCATATGTTGAAGCCCTAGCCTCCAGTGTGACAATACTAAGAGGTGGGATCTTTATGAGGGAATTAGGTTTCAGGGAGGTCTGAAAGTAGACCACATGTTGGGGTTAGTGCCCTTATAAGAAGAGGAAGAGACACCAGAGCTTGCTTTCTCTCTGCCATGTGAGGATAGACTGAGAAGGTGGTCCTCTGCAAGCCAGAAAGAAGACCCTCACCAGGAACTGCATCGGCGAACACCTTGATCTTGGACTTTTCAGCCTCTAGAAATGTAAAAAGTAAATGTCTGTTGTGTAAGCTATGCAGCCTATGATATTTTGTTTTAGCAGCCTTAGAGGACTCTGACACTCACTGAAGCTTGTTTTCCTAAATAAATAAATAAACAAGCAAACACCATTAAGCATTGACCTAAAGTTATTGGGGATGTGGAATAACATTTACTTAATGCATACTTCAAGCTTCTTAACTATAACTGAACCTGCCTCTCATTGCGGTCAAGTGGCCAGTCAGAGGACTACTAAGTATGAAGCTTAGAGCAAAGGCCACAGAGGAAGCTCTGGCCCATGAATTTAGGAGAATGCATTTGAGTATTAAGCCCTGGTGCTGGAGTGGTAGAGGAGAATGAGAGCTGGCAAATGTAACATTTCTGCAGGAAATGGCAGCCGAGGCTGAGGAAAATTTCCCCATTCGTAATTCCCTCCATATCCATCTGCCAAAAAAAACTGAAGAGTTGCAGCACCAGCTGTTCCTGTTGCTCCACAGATTGCCAGCCATGTTCCCCAAATTAACATCTCACCAATGCTTACCCGTGGAGTTTACATAAGACAGGAACTAAGTCAAGATGGAATCTGGGAAGAGAGAAAGGAACAAGGAAGTCTGATCACAAATTAAGGAGCAGACAGCAAGAAGCTATCTGTCTGAAGGACAAGCAGCACAGTCTGCTGAGGAATTAGTGCCAGGGCAATCTGAAGAGGCAGGCAGGGAAGGGGAGCAGGTGTTTGGGAAGTGAGAGTAGCATGGTATGACTAGGATTCAGTACTTCGCCTCCCCCATTTCAGAAAAGGGGGAAAATTAAGAGTAAAATAGCAGAGTATCATTAGCGCTGTCCATATGCCAAGAAACCTACTCAATGTGCTCCATGCCATTAGACAGATGCTAGAAAGTTATAGATGAAATGAGTTAGGTCAACAGTATGTGTTGCCTTAAATATGAAGATGACAATTCTTCCCATCTTGCTAAGGAAATGCCTTGTAATCATACAATAAAAGGTGGAGTCTAATTTATTCTGTTTTGAGAATTATATCGGTGAGCCCACATTCCTCTAGTTCTTGGAGCAGAAACGCTTTCCTGCAGCCAGTGGCTGCTCTAACTCAGCCAGCACATTACAAAGTCACCTGCCTAAGACATGATGTGAAAGCTCTTGAAACGGTAACTTTTCCTTGGGAGATGAGAAAAAGAAAGGCACTTTTTCCACTCTTTATTCCACCACTTTGGGCCTCCCTTCCTTTCCCCTTTTCCTCTATTTCCCTCTACTCTTCCCAAAACCATAGTGGGCTTGCACTAGACACACAGAGCAAGTTGGAATAAAGCCCACACTGCCATGGATGGTAATGCAATGAAGGAGCCGCCTCTCATTTGAAAATGCATCCATCCCTGTACTCACTAAAGCCATCCATTCTTAACACAAAACATGATGGAGATGAGTGTACACTATTGAATATCGTATGATTTGGTGGGATGGCGAGGGAGGTGTAATCAACTTAGCAATTTTAAGCTTGAATATAAAAGTTTAAAGTGTATTTTGAGGCTCCCATAGTATTTTATGAAAGCTATAAGGGAAAAAAGTTTTGCAAATTTAGTTTACTCAATTTACACCCACTATAAACAAACCAGAAATATTTATGGCTTTATTCTGTCCAGTGCACAAAGGTGAATATTTCCTTTGCCTGTGTAAAGCCAAATAAAAATTACTTAAAGGCATGGAGGAATAATCTAAATGATAGCTATATATAGACAGATAGATAGATAGATAGATAGATAGATTTTATGCATTTCTTACTTTCAAGATAAGCAAATACAGACAACTAACTTCACATTGTAGGAGACAACAGATACTTCTTCAGTCATCAAACAGTATGTGTAATTATCAAGAGCCCTGCTCCTACTTTACCAGGAACAAATTATCTGGACTTCGGGGTCACTGTCTGTGAACCTTAATTTTCCTATCTGCATTCTACCTGAATAATCCTGACATTTATAACATCTTTTTAAAAGTCATTATTTTTTCCTTAAAAAAAGAAAATAATAAATTTATAAATGAAGGCTCTGTAGTTAATGTCTAAAAGTAAAACTAAGAGATTGGTGTGGTGTTATGATTCAGATGTATTGTTGCCTGTCTCTCTGAAGGCATTGATTTATTGGTATGGTATCTGCAGGGTTAGGTTACTGAAGGTTTCAAAATGTTTATGTATTCTGCAGTTGGAGTAAATAGTAAATTTCACCTGCAATTATTCAAACCCAAAATAAATTTTGCTTGAGACATGATTATAGGAATCTTTTCAAAATTAACCTTATGTAAACAAATTTAAATCCACCCCCAAAATTGTAATAAAAATACAGATTTCAGGTAGGTAGAGTACTATTACGACTAACAGAGTGAAACAGTGCCAGGTATTTGAGCTATATGACTAGAGTTTAAGTCTTACTCTACTGCTTCTAGTTATGCAATCTTGAAATTATCCAAACTCTGCACTAGTTTTCCCTTCAGGAAAATGAAGGGAAGCAGAACCACTCCTTTTATTGTATTCTTGTGCATAATAAATGATATATGTATAAAACAGTTAAAAGAATATATAGCATAGCAGAAACATGAATAAATGTCAGCTATTTATTTTTGAAAAAATATTTATGGAGTGATTATTATGCTCTGGACATTGTGCTAGTTGTCTGAGAGACAATAATGAACACAAGAGATTAAAATAGCTTCTTTCATGAAGATTACAATATAATGGGAGGATGGACAATAAACAATGTTTAAAATATATACTCTGTTTATGAAAAGTACTACATAGAGTGAGACAAGAAATCATGGAGTGGAGGATGCAATTTTAGACAGGATGGCTGAAAAGGTGGCATATATAAGAAAAGACAAAGGAAATGACAGAGCAAGTCAGGAAGTCTTCTCTGGGAGGGAATTGTTCCAAGCAGAGAAAACCATAAGTATGCAGTCCAGGAGAAGTGGATTTGGTCTGTCAGAGGAACAACAAAGAGATCAGTGTGTCTGGAATAGAGTGAACAAGGTGGTGGGTTAACACAAGAGGTCAGACAGGTGATGGGGGGTGGGGAAGTGCGAGTAGTTGCAGAGGGAGTTGATCACATAGAGCTCCAGGGGTGATAGTTTTCAATAAGTTATACTCTAAGTGATATGGGAAGCTATTGGGAGGTTTTAAGCAGAGGAGTAGCATGATCTGACTTGCAGTTTACTGAGATTCCTGTAGCCAATCTAGACAAAACTGCCCTCCAATATCACACCCAACTAAGCTGTCTGTTCTCACTAGAGAATTGTTTCTTTTATTCATCTTCTAAAACTTGAAGGGCTAATTGTAAAGAGCTCTATATTGCAGTAACCATTCACATTTTAGAAGATTTCCCCCACCTATTCACACCCAGCTGGCACTTTGGACCCCTAATTTGACCTGTAACAATTTGGCTTGTGAAAAGCTCACTTTGTATTATTCAAACCTGAGAATATGAAAGGACCCAGAGAAAATATTCCTTTAGCTTTATGTAAAACGCTCAGGCAGCTTCTGAGACTTTTTATTGGTAACATCCACAGCTCAGTGATAACTCAATGTCCCTGTTCCTTGGGTTGACAGGCAATAAATATTCAAGAGAACAATGAGGGCATCAGCCAGTGTGGGATTCCAAATGACAGTCCACACCACAGCGAGTTAGTGCCCCTCCTACTTCTCACATGAGCTAAATCATCAGGGAAGCAGAGAAGTCAGTCAACAGCTTGTGTTGCTTTCATTACAACTCTACAGAGCATTTAAACTTTCCAACGAGAGAGAATTTCTCTGGCTTAAGCTTCTACCCTCTTAAAACCAGCTGTACACCAGCTACTCGCCATGCTCCACAAGGCAACTGCCTTGGAGAATTCCACTTCCCCCTAAAGACCAGTCTGAACTGCTGGGAAAGGCCAGCACTTCAAAGTAACGCAGAAGTCTGGTGAATGTTCACATCACTTCAGAAAGCACTTCCCTGCCCAGAGATAAGGGGGGAAGCTGCAATATTCTGCATGCTTGCAAAATCGCAGCATGCTCCCACCTGCTTTTCTGCTTCACTCAGAAACCTAAGTCAATTGGGAGGCATGCTTCTTGCACAGTTGAACACAGATAACAACTGTCCAGGAAAACAACAGAAATCTTCGCTATTGTGTTTCAGGGGCTAGAGCATGTATGTGAAACAGATGTAGTACGAAAGACCGAAACTTCCAGGTCTTGAAAATCTTACAGCACTTTTGACTGCCAATTATGTAATTGTCTGGCAAGATCAGACTCCAAACTGTTTCCTCTTCATAAGAGAACACAATTTATTTCCCTTTACCTTTTCTATGAATGAAAATTTTCCTCCAGAAGGAAAATGCCCCAAATTGCAATTTGACACTTACTGTTACTTTTGAGAAGCTCTCATTAGTGGGGAGAGAGATTAACTAGAGATTCTCTCTGGTTAGGGACTTGGCATCATAGGAATCCAGCTGGCCCTGGTTGTTCCACAGAATAAATATAACTTATTTCATTTCATCATAGATCATATACCATAAGCAATTATACACATAGATTCTCTTTCCAAAGACATTTAGTAAGGACAATATTCTTATGCTACCTGTGGGTTGCCATTTTGTTGGAATATGCCTACTCAAATCAATCCACTAAGAATCCACAGCTGCTTTGACATTAGTGGTGTGATAATTAGAGTGAAATCATCATCATTCACATAAAAATTCAGTGAAATCACCAAAGGAAGAACCAGTTGGCATTAAACAATTTCTACTTTTATTATTAAATCAGTGTCATAAGCAAAACAGTTTTCTTTTAAAAGTTCTGTTCTCTACCTTTAGAATTTTCCTGCCAAGTCCCCTTCCCACACTTATCACACCAAATAAATTTTACACAGCCCACATTCTCCCAAATTTAGGTCATTTGGGTTTGCCTGATGGGCACATGAAATGTTAATCAAAATAAATAATCATCTCTTCTTGCTGAATAGTGACATAAGGTATTTCTCTTTCCTTACCACCTTCTCAAAGATCTCTCCTTCACCAATCACACATATCATTTCTTTTATCCTTCCCATCAATAATCAGTAGCTTCCGTCTTTTCTGTTGATTTTGACTATTCAAAGATAATATATGCCATTTTAATATCATCATTTCAATTCAGAGACAAATTGATGTGACCTAATATAACAATACGCAAAGGGAGAGGATTAAAGATGGCAGCACGAGAGGTGAGACAGAAATCTGCTCCTAAAACTACATGTAATATAAAAATATAGTTAATACAACTAATCCTAAAAGAGCAACAGGAAAGAAGGCTGCACCAGACTGCATACAACTGGAAAAAAGAACAGACCACACAGAACAGGATTAAATACCAAAGCAGTGATCGAGAGGGATCCAAGCTCTTCTCCCACCCCAGCTCAACAGTGGGAGGAAGAGAAATGGAGCAGGGAGGGGGTGGAGGCCTACGACAGTTGAATACCTAGCCCTGGAGATCTGCTCAGGAAGCATGAAAATACATTACAGGGTGCTCTGGATATTAGTGGGGCTGGAATGCTAACAGAGGTGGAATGCTTGGTGACACTGAGATTTCAGCTGTTGGTGGAAAACAAGGATGCACTTCTGGAATCTCTGGGACAAATGAAAGGTGGACAGTCAGAGAGGCTTCCTAAAAGCAAGAAGGCTGTGAAAGGGGCAAGGATTGCACAGAGCTTGCTGCTCAGAAGAACGGACAGGTGGACAAGATTGTCCAGGTGCACTCTGCCCAGCAGGTTGGGAACTTTCAGGGGCTTCAGGCACTCCATCCCCCTGGCTGGCTACAAAGCTCTGGGCCCCCCCCACAAGAGATATACAGCCTGCTGCACCATTCTCCCAGCCAGCACCAGCTCGAAAACTGGCTGTCATCATCAGTGCACAACACCAGCCAACCTACCACTACACGTGCAAAGCACAGAGCCTTCTACCTGCACGCTCGGCCCACTGGCCCTGGCAGTGGAGATAGGTACTACAGCCTAGAAGCAGTAAACAGCTCTTTCCTCCCACAGGCACCAGCACTGTTTGCCTGCTACCGCTGCCAACAATCCAGGGGCTGAACAGCTCCAAAGAGTAAAGCTTCTGGGCACTAGAGGGCACCACATAAAATATGAAAAGCCAAAGGAACCTGGTTCAAACCAAAATCTCCCAAACACCAGAAAGAGGGCCAAGTGAAACTGAAATCATCAGTCTTCCTGAAAGAGATTTCAATATGAGAATCATAAACATGCTCACGAAGGTACAGAAAAATATTCAAGAACTCAGGAAAGAATTCAGGAATGAGATTCAACCATTAAATAATACAGTATCTGAAATGAGACTTACAATGGAGGAATTACAAAGAAGATTAGATGAACTGGAGGAAACAGAAATGAAATAGAAATTAGAGAAGAGGAATACAAAGAAGCTGAGGCACAAAGAGAAAAAAAAGGATCTCTAAGAAGGAAAGAATATTGAGAGAACTGTGTGACCAATCCAAATGGAACAATATTCACATTATAGGGGTATCAGAAGAAGAGGAGAGAGAAAATGGGATAAAAAGTGTAATTGAGGAGGTAATTGCTGAGAACTTCCCCAATCTGGGGAAGGAGATCATCTCTCAGGCCACGGAGGTGCACAGTTCTCCCAACACAAGGGACCCAAGCAAGACAACATCAAGACATATAGTAATTAAACTGGCAAAGATCAAGGACAAGGACAGACTATCAAAATCAGCCAGAGAGAGAAATAAGATCACATACAAAGGAAAACCAACCAGGCTATCATCAGACTTCTCAGTAGAAACATTACAGGCCAGAAGGGAGTGGCATTATGTATTTAATGCAATGAAGCAGAATGGCCTCAAACCAAGAATACTTTATCTGACATGATTATCTTTTAAATTTGAAGGAGGAATTAAACAATTTCCATATAAGCAAAAGCTGAGAGAATTTACCTACCTCAAACTGTCTCTATAGTGTATCATGGAGAAGCTGCTATAGATTGAAGTGCTCCTAAGGCTAAATAGCTGTCACCAGATGAAATAAACCACAATAAACAAAGTAGAACAATTAATTACAAGGCAAATGCAAAATCAAATGCAAAGTCAATCAAAGGATGACAAAGAGTAAAGAATATGATACCCAACATATAAAAAATGGAGGAGGAGAAAAGATGGCGGCATGAGAGATGAACTAGAGGCTTCCTCCTGAAACCACATATAATACAAAAGTATAACTGATACAACTGCTCCTGAAAGAGCAACAGGAAAGAGGTCAGTGCCAAACTGCATACACCTGGAGACAAGAGCAGACCTCACAGAACAGGGTAACATACTAAAACTGTGGGCCGGCAGGACCCAAGCCCTTCCCCCAACCCAGCTCACCGGTGGGAGGAAGAGAAACAGAGCAGGGAGGGTATGGAGACCTGGGACTGCTGAATACCTAACTCTGGAGATCTTCTCTGGGAGCACAAACATACATTTCAAGGTGCTTGCATGATGCTCTCATAATTAGGGGGTTGGAAAGCTAAGACAGGCAGAATACCTGGAGAGACTGGGATTCTACCTGCTTGTGGAAAGCAGGGATCCATATCTGCCTGCTGTGAAACAAAAGAAAGGCAGGCAGTCTGAGAGACTTCCGAACAAGGAAGCCCTTAGCAAGAGGGCTGCTAAAGGGGCAAGGATTGCACAGAGCTTACTGCTCAAGAGAAAGGACAGGTAGACAAAATAGTCCAGGTGCACTTTGCCCAGCAGGTTGGAAGCTTTCATGATCTTCAGGTGCTCCAGCTCCCTGGCTGCCTAAACAGCTACAAGAACCACCACCATAATAGGCAGCCCACTGCACGTTTCTCCTGGCCAGCCCCACCTGGCTCGCAAACCGGCAAACCCTACCCCAGCGTTAGGCTAACCAGAGGGAAGATCTGTCTACAGCAACTACAAACGCAAAGGATAGAGGCCTATACCTGTGTCCTCGGCCCATTGGTTCAGGCTGTGGAGACAGGCATAGCAGCCAGGAAGCAGGAAACAGCTCTTCCCCGCCACCCCCCAGGCAGCAATACAACACCCCTGTGACCCCCAACATTGTTTCAGGGAATGAGCAGCTCCAGAGAGTAGAGCTTCTGGGACTAGAGGGCGCCATATGCAAATATGAAATGCCAAAGGAATCTGGTTCAAACTAAAATTATTAACACAACTCCTGAGAAAGATTAAAATGATATCGACCTCATGACTTTCCCTGAAAGGGAGTTCAAAATAAAAATCATTAACATGCTATTGGACGTATGGAAAGATATTCAAGAACTCAGGAATGAACTCCAGTCAGAAATCCAATAGCTGAAGAGCACAATGGAGGATATTAAAAGCAGATTGGATGTGGTGGAGCAGACAGTAAATAAAATAGAAACTAGAGAAGAGGAATACAAAGAAGCTGAGGGAGAGAGAAAAAAGATTCTCTACGAATGAAATAATATTGAGAGAACTGTGATCAACCCACACAGAACAATACTCGCAATATAGGGGTAACAGAAGAAGAAGAGAAAGAAAAAGGGATAGAAAGTGTCTTTAAGGAGGTAATTGCTGAAAAGTTCCCCAATCTGCGGAAGGAGATAGTCTCTCAGGCCATGGAGGTGCACACATCTCCCAACACAAGGGACCCAAGGAAGACAATAAAGAAAGTCACAAGAGACAATCATTTAAATTTGAAGGAGGGATTAAACAATTCCCACATAAGCAAAAGGTGAGAGAATTTACCTCCCACAAATCATCACTACACTGTATTCTGCAGGGACTCTACAGATGGAAGTGTTCCTAAAGTTTAATAGCTGTCACCAGAGGTAATAAAACCACACTAAAGAAAGTAGAACAGCTAATTACTAAGCAAATGAAAAATTAAATTAACTATCCGCCTAAAATTCGTATGGCACCACAAAAGACCCCGAATAGCCAAAGCAATCCTGAGAAGGAGGAATAAAACAGGGGGAATTACGCTCCCTGACTTCAAGCTCTACTACAAAGCCACAGTAATCAAGACAACTTGGTATTGGCACAAAAACAGACCCACAGACCAGTGGAACAGAATAGAAAATCCAAACATCAAACCAAACACATACAGTCAATTAATATTTGATAAGGGAGCCTTGGATATACATTGGGGAGATGACGACCTCTTCAGCAGCTGGTGTTGGAAAAACTGGACAGCTACATGTAAGAGAATGAAACTGGACTACTGTCTAGCCCCATACACAAAGGTAAACTCAAGGTGGATCAAAGACCTGAATGTAAGTCATGAAACCATAAAACTATTAGAAAAAAATATAGGCAAAAAGCTCTTGGACATAAACATGAGCGACTTCTTCATGAACATATCTCCCCGGGCAAGGGAAACAAAACCAAAAATGAACAAGTGGGACTACATCAAGCTGAAAACCTTCTGTACAGCAATGGACACCATCAGTAGAACAAAAAGACATCCTAAAGTATGGGAGAATATATTCATAAATGACGTATCCGATAAGGGGTTGACATCCAAAATATATAAAGAACTCACACACCTCAACAAACAAAGAGCAAATAATCCAATTAAGAAATGGGCAGAGGACATGAATAGACACTTCTCCAAAGAAGAAATTCAGATGGCCAACAGGCATATGAAAAGATGCTCCATATCACTAATCATCAGAGAAATACAAATTAAAACCACAGTGAGATACCACCTCACACCAGTGAGGATAGCCAACATCCAAAACACAAACAACAACAAATGGTGGCGAGGATGTGGAAAAAAGGGAACCCTCTTACACTGCTGGTGGGACTGCAAATTAGTTCAACCATTGTGGAAAGCAGTATGGAGGTTCCTCAAAAAACTCAAAATAGAAATACCATTTGACCCAGGAATTCCACTCCTAGGAATTTACCCTAAGAATGCAGCAGCCCAGTTTGAAAAGGACAGATGCACCCCTATGTTTCTTGCAGCACTATTTACAATAACCAAGAAATGGAAGCAACCTAAGTGTCCATCAGTAGATGAATGGATAAAGAAGAGGTGGTACATATACACAATGGAATATTATTCAGCCATAAGAAGAAAACAAATCCTACCATTTGCAACAGGGATGGTGTTAGAGGGTATTATGCTCAGTGAAATCAGCCAAGCCGAAAAAGACAAGTATCAAATGATTTCACTCATATGTGGAGTACAAGAACAAAGAAAAAAACTGAAGGAACAAAACAGCCGCAGACTGACAGAACCCAAGAACGGACTAATAGTTACCAAAGGGAAAGGGACTGGGGAGGATGGGTGGGAAGGGAGGGATAAGAGGGAAAAAGGGGCATTATGATTAGCAGATGTAATGTTGGGGGGGCACGGGGAGGGCTGTACAATTCGGAGAAGACAAGTAGTGACTCTAAGGCATCTCACTACGCTGATGGACAGTGACTGTAATGGGGTTGGAGGGGGGGACTTGATGAAGGGGTAGTTTAATAATCATAATATTGCACATATAATTGTAGATTAATGATCCAAAATAAATTATTTAAAAAAAATATACTATCCCCAATGTCAATCAAGGGATAGAAAAGAGTACAGAATATGATACCTAATATATAAAGAATGGAGGAGGAAGAAAAAGGACGACATGAAAAAAAAGAGAAACTTTAGATTGTGTTTGAAATAACATATTAAGTGAGTTAAGTTAGGCTCTTAGATAATAAAGAAGTTAACCTTGAACCTTTGGTAACCACGAATGTAAAGCCAGCAATGCCAATAAGTACATACCTATCCATAATCACCCTAAATGTAAATGGACTGAATGCACAAATCAAAAGACATAGAGTCACTGAATGGATTAAAAAACAAGACCCATGTACATGCTGCCTACAAAAGACTCCCTTTAAAACCAAAGACATACACAGACTAAAAGTGAAGGGATGGAAAAAGACATTTAATGCAGGTAATAGGGAGAAAAAAGCAGGAGTTGCAGTACTTATATCAGACAAAATAGACTTCAAAATAAAGAAAGTCACAAAAGACAAAGGACATTACATAATGATAAAAGGGTCAATCTAACAAGAAGATATAACCATTATAAATATCTATGTGCCCAACACAGGAGCACCTACATATGTGAAACAAATACTATCAGAATTAAAAGGGGAAATAGAATGCAATGCATTCATTCTAGGAGACTTCAACACACCACTCACTCTGAAGGACAGATCTACCAGACAGAAAATAAGTAAGGAGACAGAGGCACTGAACAACACATTAGAACAGATGAACCTAACAGACATCTACAGAACTCTACACCCAAAAGCAGCAGAATACACATTCTTCTCAAGTGCACATAGAACATTTTCAAGACAAGATGGTATACTAGGCCACAAAAAGAGCCTCAATAAATTCAAAAAGACTGAAATTGTACCAACCAGAGTCTCCGACCACAAAGGTATGAAACTAGGTATGAATTATGCAAAGAAAATGAAAAATCCCACAAACACATGGAGGCTTCACAACATGCTCCTAAATAACCAATGGATCAATGACCAAATAAAAACAGACATCAAGCAACATATGGAGACAAATGACAACAATAATCCAACACCGCAAAATCTGTGGGACACTGCAAAGGCCGTGCTAAGAGGAAAGTATATTGCAATACAGGCCTACCTCAGGAAAGAAGAACAATCCCATATGAGCAGTCTAAACTCACAGTTAACGAAACTAGAAAAAGAAGGGCAAATGAGACCCAAAGTCAGTGGAAGGAGGGACATAATAAAGATTAGAGCAGAAATAAATAAAATCAAGAAGAATAAAACAATAGAAAGGATCAAAGAAAGCAAGAGCTGGTTCTTTGAGAAAATAAACAAAACAGATAAACCCGTAGCCAGATGTATCAAGAAAAAAAGGAAGTCTACTCACATAAGCAGAATCAGAAATAAGAAAGGAAAAATCACTACAGACACCACAGAAATAAAAAGAAATATTAGAGAATACTATGAAAAATTATATGGTAACAAATTGAATAACCTAGGAGAAATGGACAACTTTCTAGAAAAATACAACCTTCCAAGACTGACCCAGGAAGAAACAAAGTCTCAGCAGACCAATTACTAGCAACAAAATTAAACTGGTAATCAAAAACCTACCTAAGAACAAAACACCTGGCCCAGATGGCTTCGCCACTGAGTTTTATCAAACATTTAGTAAAGACCTAATACCCATCCTCCTTAAAGCTTTCCAAGGAGTAGAAGAAGAGGAAATACTTCCAAACTCATTCTGTAAGGAAAGCATCACTCTAATACCAAAACCAGGCAAAGACACCACAAAAAAAGAAAATTACAGACCAATATCCCTGATGAACTTAGATGCAAAAATACTTCACAAAATATTAGCAAACCGAATTCAAAAATACATCAAAAAGATCATCCATCATGATCAAGTAGGATTTATTCCAGGGATGCAAGGATTGTACAACATTCGAAAATCCATCAACATCATCCACCACATCAACAAAAAGAAGGCCAAAAACCCACATGATCATCTCCATACATGCTGAAAAAGCATTTGACAAAATTCAACATCCATTCATGATAAAAACTCTCACCAAAATGGGTATAGAGGGCAAGTACCTCAACATAATAAAGGCCATATATGACAAACCCACAGCCAACATTCTACCTGACAGCAAGAAGCTGAAAGCTTTTCCTTTAAGATCGGGAACAAGACAAGGATGCCCACTGTCCCCACTTCTATTCAACATAGTACAGGAGGTCCTAGCCGAAGCAATCAGACAACACAAAGAAATAAAAGGCATCCAGATTGGTAAAGAAGAAGTCAAACTGTCCCTGTTTGCAGATGACATGATAGTGTACCTGAAAAACCCTAAAGAATCCACTGCAAAACTACTAGATCTAATATCTATATTGAGCAAAGTTGTGGGATACAAAATTAATACGCAGAAATCTGTGGCATTCCTATATACTAACAATGAAGTAGCAGAGAGAGAAATCTGGAAAATGATTCTATCAACAGTTGCATGGAAAAGAATAAAATCCCTAGGAATAAACCTAACCAAGGAAGTGAAAGACCTATACTCTGAAAATTACAAGACACTCATGAGAGAAATTAAAGAAGACACCAATAAATGGAAACACATCCTGTACTCATGGATAGAAATAATTAATATTGTCAAAATGGCCATCCTGCCTAAAGCAATCTACAGATTCAATGCAATTCCTATCAAAATACCAACAGCATTCTTCAACCAACTAGAGAAAATCATTCAAAAATGCATATGGAACGAAAAAAAACCCCAAATAGACAAAGCAATCCTGAGAAGGAAGAATAAAGCTGGGTGGATAATGCTCCCCAATTTCAAGCTCTACTTCAAAGCCACAGTACTCAAGACAATTTGGTACTGGCACAAGAATAGATCCGTAGGACAATAGAACAGACTAGAGAGCCCTGATATAAACCCAACCATATGTGGTCAATTAATATATGATAAAGGAGCCATGGACATACAATGGGGAAGACAGTCTCTTCAACAACTGGTGTTGGCAAAACTGGACAGCTACATGCAAGAGAATGAAACTGGATTATTTTTTAACCCCATAACAAAAGTTAACTCGAAATGTATCAAAGATCTGAATGTAAGCCATGAAACCATAAAACTCTTAGAATACAACGTAGGCAAAAATCTCCTGAATATAAGCATGAGCAACTTCTTCCTGAACACATCTCCTTGATCAAGGGAAACAAAAGCAAATATGAACTCATGGGACTACAACAAACTAAAAAGTTTCTGTACAGCAAAGGACACCATCAACTGAGCAAAAAGGCCTCTTACAGTATAGGAGAATATATTTGTAAATGACATATCTGACAAGGGGTTAACATCCAAAATATATAAAGAATTTACACACCTCAACACCCAAAAAGCAAATAACCTGATTAAAAAATGGGCAGAGGATATGAAGAGACAGTTCTCCAAAGAAGAAATTCAGATGGCCAGCAGACATATGAAAAGATGCTCCACATCACTAATCATCAGGCAAATGCAAATTAAAACCACTGTGATATATCACTTCATACCAGTAAGGATGGCCAGCATCCAAAAGACTAAGAACAACAAATGCTGATGAGGATATGGAGAAAGGGGAATCCTCCTGTGCTGCTGTTCGGAATGTAAGCTAGTTCAACCATTGTTGAAAGCAATATGAAAGTTCCTCAAAAAACTAAAAATACAAATACCATTTGACCCGGGAATCCCACTCCTTCAAATTTACCCAAAGAATACAACTTCTCAGATTCAAAAAGACATGTGCATCCCTATGGTTATTGCAGCACTTTTTACAATAGCCAAGATATGGAAGCAACCTAAGTGTCCAACAGTAGATGAATGTATAAAGAAGATGTGGTACGTATACAAAAATGGAATATTATTCAGCCATATAAAGGAAACAAATCCTGCCATTTGAAACAACATGGATGAAGCTGGAGGATATTATGCTCAGTGAAATAAGCCAGGCGGAGAAAGACAAGTGCCAGATGATTTCCTTCATTTGTGAAGTATAACAACAAAGCAAAACTGAAGGAACAAAATAATAGCAGACACAGAGACCCCCAAGAAGGAACTAGTGGTTACAAAGGGGAGGTGTGTGGGAGGGCAGGTGGGGAGGGTGCAAGAAGGTGGATTTGAGGGGTATTATGCTTAGTACACATGATGTGGGGGGTCATGGGGAAAACAGTGTAGCACAGAGGAGGCAAACAGTGAAACTGTGGCATCTTACTACACTGATGGACAGTGACTGCATTGGGGTATGGGTGGGGACTTGATAATATCAGTAAATGTAGTAACCACATTGTTTTTCCATATGAAACCTTCATAAAAGTGTAAATAAATAATACCTTAAAAAAGATATGAATAAACAAACAAACAAACAAACAAAAAAGAATGGAGGAGGAAAAAAAACAGAACCTTTTTTATTGTGTTTGTAACAGCATACTAACTGGGTTAAATTAGACTGTCAGAGAGTAAGGAAGTTACCCTTGAATATTTGGTAACTAGGAATCTAAAGCCTGCAATGGCAATAAGTATATACCTATATAATCACCCTAAATGTAAATGCTCTGAATGCTCCAATCAAAACACATAGCATCACTGAATGGAAAAAAACAAGACCCATTTATATGCTGCTTACAGGAGATTCACTTCAAACCCAAAGACATACACAGACTAAATGTGAAGGGATGGAAAAGCTATTTCATTCAGCTTATAGGGAGAAAAATGCAGGAGTTGCAGTACTGGTATCAGAAAAAATAGACTTCAAAACAAAGTAAGTCATAAGAGACAAAGAAAGACATTACATAATGATAAATGGGGCAGCCAACAAGTGGATATAACCATTATAAACATCTATGCATCCAACACAGGAGCACCTACATATGTGAAACAAATACAAACAGAATTAAAGGGGGAAGTAGAATGCAATGCATTCATTTTAGGAGACTTCAACACACCATTCACTCTGAAGGACAAATCAACCAAACAGAAAATAAGTAAGGAGACAGAGGCACTAAACAACAAATTAGAACATATGGACTTAACAGCTACAGAACACTCCCCCCAAAAACAGCAGGATACACATTCTTCTCAAGTGCACATGGAACATTTTCAAGAATAGATCATATGCAAGGACACAAAAAGAGCCTCAGTAAATTCAAAAAGATTGCAATTGTACCAACCAGATACTCACACCACAAAGGTATAAAACTAGAAATAAATTACGCAAAGAAAATGAAAAAGCCCACAAACACATGGAGGCTGAACAACATGTTCCTAAATAATCAATGGATCAATGACCAAATTAAAAGAGAGAGCAAGCAATATATGGAGACAAATGACAACAATAATTTAATACAGCAAAATCCGTGGGACGCAGCAAAGACCATGCTAAGAGCGAAGTGTATTTCAATACAGGCCTACCTCAGGAAATAAGAACAATCCCAAATGAACAGTCTAAACTCACAATAACGAAATTAGAAAAAGAAGAAAAAATGAAACACAAAGTCAGTAGAAGGAGGGACATAATAAATATTGAGCAGCAATAAATGAAATCGAGAAGAATAAAACAATAGAAAGAATAAATCAAAGGAGGAGCTGGTTCTTCAAGAAAATAAACAAAATAAATAAACCACTAGCCAAAATTACCAAGAATAAACAAGAGTCTATGCACATAAACAGAATCAGATATGAGAAAGGAAATATCACTATGGACACCACAGCAATACAAAGAATTATTAGAGAATACTATGAAAAATTATATGCTAACAAACTGGATAACGTAGAAGAAATGGACAACTTTCTAGAAAAATACAACCTTCCAAGACTGACTCAGGAAGAAACAGAAAATCTGAATAGACCCATTACCAGCAACAAAATTGAATTGGTAATCAAAAAACTACCCAAGAACAAAACTCCTGAACAAAATGGTTTCACCACGGAATTTTATCAAACATTTAGTGAATACCTAATACCCATCCTCCTTAAAGTTTTCCAAAAAGTAGAAAAGGCAGAAATACTTCCAAACTCATTCTATGAGGCCAGCATCACTCTAATACCAAAACCAGGCAAAGATGCAACAAAGGAAAATTACAGACCAATATCTCTGATGAACATAGATGCAAAAATACTCCACAAAAAATTAGCAAACCGAATTCAAAAATACATCAAAAAGATCATCCATCATGATCAAGTGGGATTTATCCCAGGGATGCAAGGATGGTACAACATTCGAAAATCCATCAACATCATACAATTCATCAAAACGAAGGACAAAAACCACATGATCATCACCATAGATGCCGGAAAAGCATTCAACAAAATTCAACATCCATTCATGATAAAAACTCTTAACAAAAAGGGTATTTAGGGCAAGTATCTCAACATAATAAAGGCCACGTATGACAAACCCACAGCCAACATCATACTTAACAGCGAGAAGCTGAAAGCTTTTACTTTAAGATCAGGAACAAGACAAGGATGCCCACTCTCTCCACTTTTATTCAACATTGTTCTGGAGGTCCTAGCCACGGCAATCAGACAACACAAAGAAATAAAAGGGATCCAGATTGGTAAGGAAGTAGTTAAACCATTACTGTTTGTCAATGACATGATATTGCATATTAAAAAATCCTAAAGAATCCACTCCAAAACTACTAGAACTAATAACTGAATTCAGCAAAGTTGCAGGTTACAAAATTTATACACAGAAATCTGTTGCATTCCTGTACACTAATGATGAACTAGCAGAAAGAGAAATCAGGAAAACAATTCTATTCACAACTGCATCAAAAAAAGAAAATATCTAGGAATAAACTTAACTAAGGAACTGAAAGATCTTTATCCTGAAAACTACATGACCCTCATGGGAGAAATTAAAGAAGGTACCAATAAATGGAAACACATCCCATGCTCATGATAGGAAGATTTATTATTGTAAAACTGGCCCTCCTGCCTAAAACAATCTACAGATTCAGTGCAATTCCTATCAAAATACCAACAGCATTCTTCAATGAACTAGAGCAAATAGTTCTAAAATTCATATGGAACCACAAAAGACCCCGAATAGCCAAAGCAATCCTGACAAGAAAGAATAAAGTGAGGGGATAACAACTTCAAACTCTACTACCAAACCACAATAATCAAGACAATTTGATACTGGCACAAGAACAGACCCATAGATCAATGGAACAGAATAGAGAGCCCCAATATAAACCCAAGTATATATGTTCAATTAATATATGATAAAGGAGCCATGACTATACAATGGGGAAACGACAGCCTCTTCAACAACTGGTGTTGGCAAAACTGGATACCTACACGCAGGAGAATGAAACTGGATTACTGTCTAACCCCATACATAAAAGTAAACTCAAAATGGATCAAAGACCTGAATGTAAGTTATGAAACCATAAAACTCTTAGAAGAAAACATAGGCAAAAATCTCTTGAATATAAATATGAGCGACTTTTTCCTCAACGTATCTCCTCAGGCAAGGGAAACAAAATAAAAAATGAACAGATGGGACTAAAAAGCTAAAAATATTCTGTACAGCAAGGGTCATCATCAGCAGAACAAAAAGGCATCCTACAGTATGGGAGAATATATTTGTAAATGACATATCTGACAAGGGGTTAACATCCAAAATATATAAAAAACTCACATCTCTCAAGACCTAAAAAGCAAATAACCCAATCAGAAAATGAGCAGAGGATATGAACAGACAATTCTCCAACAAAGAAATTCAAATGGCCAACAGGCACATGAAAAGATGCTCCACATCGCTAAATATCATAGAAATGCAAATTAAAACCACAATGAGAAATCACCTCACACCGGTTAGGATGGCCAACATTGAAAAGACTAGGAACAACAAATGCTGGCGAGAACGTGGAGAAAGGGCAACCCTCCTACACTGCTGGTCGGAATGTAATTATTTCAAACATTGCAGAAAGCAATATGGAGGTTCCTCAAAAAACTAAAAATAGAAATACCATTTGACCTGGGAATTCCACTCCTAGGGATTTACTCAGAGAATACAAGTTCTCAGATTCAAAAAAACATATGCACCCCTATGTTTATTGCAGCACTATTTATAATAGCTAAGATATGGAAGCAACCTAAGTGTCTATCAGTGGATGAATGGATAAAGAAGACATGGTACATATATACAATGAAATACTATTCAGCCATAAGAAAGAAACAAATCCTACCATTTGTAAGAACATGGATAGGGCTAGAGGGTATATGCTCAGTGAAATAAGCCAGGCAGAGATGGACAAGTACCAAATGATTTCCCTCATTTGTAGAATATAACAACAAAGCAAAACTGAAGGAACAAAACAACAGCAGACTCACAGACTCCAAGAAGGGACTAGTGGTTACCATAGGGGAGGGGTGGTGGAGGGTGGGTGGGGAGGGAGGGAGAAGGGGATTAAGGGGTGTTATGATTAGTACACATGGTGTGGGGGAGGTCATAGGGAAGACAGCGTAGCACAGTGAAGACAAGTAGTGACTCTGGTATCTTACTACATTGATGGACAGTGACTTCAATGCAGTATGAGGGGGACTTGATAATATGGGTGAATGTAGTAACCACATTGTTTTTCATGTGAAACCTTCAAAAGAGTGTATGTCAATGAAACCCTAATAAAAATTAAAATTAAATATAAAAAAAGCAATACATTGACATGCAGCTTTAAGAACAATATGATACAGTTTCCTAAAAACATACAGCCAATGAATGAGCAGTGAGGTTTTATGTACCCTTCTTGAGTGTCATGTCATCTTTGGCTGAATCTATATCCTCATTCTGCCCCTGAATGTCCCCTAATTACCACATCCCAAAGTTCTACCTACCTACCCACATTTCTGACCGTCAATCCCACCACAGCCCCTATTCCACCCATGACCCTAACCGTCATCCTCTCCTAACTGGTCAAAATGCCAACTTCCATTAGTCTGAATCTCCATTTTTGTATTTGAATGTGTACATGATAGGTGTATTTAAGATGCCTTTTTTTTTAATAGGGTTGCCCTGTTTTATCTTAAGAAATCTTAAATTCATGATCACAGTATAAAATAATTTCAAAACCAAAAAGATTTTGGCAGTAACTTAACCAGACCACTAATTTTATTTTTATGTATTTTCCTTTTTCTGAACATCTACACACAAGTTTAGTCAAACTCTTCAGTTTATGATTTTTTGGTCCATGAAAGGGTCTGCACATACAGAATTTTATTTTTCTGTTCATTCCTGATAACACCCCCATAACCCCTCTTTTTTCAGTATATCCACTGTACCATGTCATTGAATATCTGTGCATCTTTGAACAAAGTAATAGAATTCTGTGGGATTTAAAGATATACAAAACTACAAGTTTATGATTCTAACAATTTTATATCACTTTTCTCTCATTCAACACTATGGTATAGGAATATTGCTATAAATGTATCTCAATTATTGCTTCTAGCATGAAACAGTATTTCACGGTACGTATCATCATGTCTTACTTTCTTAGTTCTCTAGAGACAGACAAGTAGGTGTTTACTATCTGATCTCTGTAACAAACATATCTATAATTATTATTCAAATAGGGCAATTTGAGGCCACAGTGTATTTACCAATAGACTATTTTTAAAGGCTGTTCATAGGATGTAAGGAGCCACAAGGGTTATTTCAATAGCCCAGGGTTAGAAGCAGTGAGACCTACAAACCCTTAGGTTCAAAAGGGCAAGTGTAGGGAGCGGCTGCTAAAACCTGGAGAAAGACAACTGTGCTGAAGCCTACACCTGAGAGGAGCAGGGGCCTTAGGTGGAGGAACACAGCCCGCTCAAGTCGCTCTCTCAGACCTCTGA
The DNA here is from genome assembly GCA_032199065.1 of Smutsia gigantea. Lineage (NCBI taxonomy): Eukaryota > Metazoa > Chordata > Mammalia > Pholidota > Manidae > Smutsia > Smutsia gigantea. Next base: position 83,578 of record JAVSCE010005224.1, read on the forward strand.
GGCTTTATTCATTCTTCCTCACTATCCATTCTTTTTTCTCTCTGTTCCTTAGCCTAGACAATCATCCTTGACCTACCTGGAAAGTTGCTGATTCTTTCTTCTGCTATCTCATATATGTTCTTGAGCCCTCTAGTGAAATTGCATTTCAGTTATTACAGATTCCAATTCCAGAATTCCTATTCATTTTTTGTTTTTAATCATTTTCATGTCTTTATTCATACCTTCTGTTTGGTGAGACAACATTCCCATATGTTCCTTTAGCTCTTTAGAAGGGGTTCCCTTCCTCTCTTTTAAAGTATTAAAAGTAGCCAATACAGACTTTTTTCTATTTTATGGCATTATAGTTATTTGCATAGATTCAATAAGACTATTCTCTTTGTAACAAGACACATTTGGAAACACTGGCTATACCAAGGCTTTGACTGGAATGTCATATTTGAGAGAGATACATAGACTCAGATATGACCAGGCAGCTGTAAGGAACTAAGGTTGACTTACGGAGCCAATAAACCTCTCGGAAATATCATCCTGATACACTGCTTACAGGATTCCCAGCAACCTTATCAGGTGAGTAAGAATGTCACTTCCTGGCAGGAGCAAGAACCTCAGGATATCTGGGGGATCTCAAGAAGAGAGATATTAACCCAAATCTATAGGTATTAAAGGTGATGTCTGACAGCAAGTATTTGACTTGGCTTCTGGCCTTGAGAGGCTTTTTCAAGTTCAACCTGAGGATCCTTATGAAAAGTTACAGAAAACCAGATTTTTTAAAACCTGTATGATCAATTACAACTCTTGCTGCACTTATGTAAATAATCAGGCCAAGTTTTTCCTGAAACTAGACTTGTTTTACAAGCATCAGTCTCAATTTGGCTATCTTTTGAAAATGAACATAATTTTAGAGAGAAAAACCATGTTTCAATAGTGTGGCTTTATGGATATTAGATTCCAACAGTACTCATTGTAAACTGGACTAGGTCTGGAACTTTTCCAGCTTCCTCCAAAATCTGACTCTAACTCTCTGAACTAACAGTTCCAGTTTGTCTCCCACACTTCTGCCTTGGACTCACTGAGAACTAAAATTGCCCTCTGCCCTGAAGTCACGCACACTGATGTGAACGTCCTGATAGAAATATTAAAGAAATTGGCACAATAGCCTATGTTTAGATGATCTTTGTGCCTATGGCTGTATGGGCCACTCAAAAGGATCACCAAACACATTGGAACTACAAACCAGGAAAATCTGTCAGATTCCACTGCCTGAACTCATTCTGTCTGAAGAGGCTGATCAGCTCTGACATCTCAAAACATCTCTCTGGCAGCACGCAGGACTCAGACCTGAGTTTATAATCTGCTCCAACTTTAACCTTTGTTTTTCTTTTGTTTCCATAGAAATGTCCTTTATTTAACACTTCATTACCTAAACCATAGGCCTAACTTTGCATCACCATCTCCTGAAAAAGATTCAACTGAACTGACCCATTGTCAAGAACATAGAGACTGATTCAGTGAGGTGGAACAATCTACCAGCTCAACTTACAGTATGTGAAACTTGCAGGGAAGTTTCAGAGGAGGGAACTGTAGGAACTGAGGGCAGGCTGCCCAAAACGTGTCCCTTTGGTTTATTGATTACTTTGAATTAAAGCGACTGGAGAAACAGCTGGTGCAAGAGGAAACCTCTGACCCTCCTTTGTCGCCCCTCCATGCCCTGAAACCAGAAATGCATCCCCCATGTGAGGAGTACTCTCTGTACCAGAAGGTAGACAAACCTCCTTATCACCAGGAACAGGGGATCCAGAGCACAGAAAGTTGCATAAATAAATCTTGTTACTTTTTTGTTAATTTACTACGCAGCCCAAATGCTGCTTAAATTCCTTATTAATTGAAGCACCCAAGCAAAAGTTTCCTTTGTCCTGTCCATTCCTTACAGATTATTGTCTGTCTAAAATGTATAAAAGCTGCCTGCTTTGGTCATTTCTTTGGGTCATTTCATTACTGGACCTCCATATGTACAAAATAAAACTTTGTGGGTTTTTTTCCCCCTGTTAATCTGTCTCATGTCAACTTGGTTCTTAGACCAGCTAGAAGAACCTTGAAGGGTAAAGGAAAATTCTTCCTCCCCAATATACACACTGAAGTTCTGCCTGGACAGTTTAGTGGCCAGAAGATTTTCCTTAAGCAGATATTTCCTCAATCCCCAACAGCAATTTTACAATAAAAGAGGATATCACCCATTTAAAATGAAATAATGATTAAGGAAAGTATGCAGAAAAAATTTTAAAAATCATTCAGATTTCTTCAAGTGACATTCTGACAGGTGGTAAAGACCTAAATTATAAGTCCTTTGAAAATGTATATATTCTTCACAATTAATAATAATTTTTTCCTTCACTTTTCCCCAAGCACCCTCTCTGAGACTGGGACTTCTGGTGATGGATTTGGAGGCAGAGTTGCATACAGAAGGACTTTAAAGAACCACTCTGGGGAAGAACCTGCCCATAAGGGAGTGAGGAAAGTAAGATGGGCAGAGGGAGAAGCTGACCCACGATGTGGCTGCAACCAGGACATCAGCTGCTCTCGGAGGTAGAGTGACCTTTCAGAGTTGCCTCCCATTGAGGCTACAGGACCAAGGCTTGGTGCGCCTGCATCAGCCAAGTATTAGCTGAGGATCACTTTCTGGGTGGGGGCAGCACTGAGGGAAACTGTTGGCAGCCCAGGAAAACTACCATAAAAGAGACATGTAGGAGCCATCAGCCATCCATATTCCTAGCAGACAGGGGATGGGTGCTTTGACTTGGAAGAGTACCCAGGGCAGCCTATCCCTTGTGTCACTTGAAGTCCCTTGTTTCTGTTAGTAATTTTGCCCCATTTGAGGTAGCTTCTTCAAGATCTGTTGCTGCAGCTGATCTTGAGGCCCGACACTTAGTCATCCCCCTTCTCTATCATCCATTCTAGAAACCCCTTCCTTCAGCTATGCCTCTCTGGGCTGGGTAGAATGTTTGTGGAATTTTCAGATTCCCAGAGGAATCTGAGCCCCAAGTTACCATGCCCATGTCAGATGATGGCTACTTTAGCCATTAAAGCCTAACACTGGTAGTTTGTAGAACATGGAGAGTCCTTGACATTCTCTGACAGAACAATGGTTACAAATCTGCTACTGGTATATTTAGAGGGCATACTGGAAGAAGGAGCTCCACTGGCTGCTACAGCGTACCTAACACTAGAAGGAATAATACCAGGAGAAGTATAAAAATAAAGGCTTGGAATTAGGTGAATACTTCTGAACTGTCTGGATTCACTGAAGAGAGATAATGTTGACAAGCTCTCTATGATTATCAATTCATAGAAAAATGAAAAATGTTTAAGAAAAAATGTCGGCCTCATCCCTACCCTTCATCAACGGACTCCAGACATAGAAGCATCCTGGGGCCTTCAGTCTTTTTAGAAGACATTGTCCCTCCAGAACTTAGTTCCTTCAGATTTTCAATGCATCTGCAGCTCTCCGGTGACTTTAAAGGAAAGCATGATTGTTTTAGTTTGTCCAGGATTTCTTGTCATAGCAATTGGGTAGCTTTAAAATTCTCTGAAACTCTTCTCTCCTCAAGAGATAAGATTTTATGTCCCTCTACTTGTGTGTAGGATGGACTCAGGGACACTCTTCTGAATGAAATATGTCAAAAGTGATGGCATGTCCCCAAAGACTGCAGCTTCTGTCTTGGGGAGGGTAGTTTCTCTCTGGCTCCTTCTGATCACTTGCTTGGTGGAAATCAGCTTCAAGAACATTCAGGCAGCCTATGGAAAGGCCCACATGTTAAGGAGTTGAGTACTCCAGTCCACAATCATGAGAATGAGCCCTTTTGGAGGTGGACCTTCTACCAGTGGAGGCTTAGAGGACTGAAGACACAAATGACAGCTTTTCTGTAAGCTCATGAGACAGACACCCTGAGTCAGAACTCTTGGGTTCCTGACACTCACAAACTGTGTGAAATAATAAATGTTTGAAGCTGTTATGGTTGGGAATAATGTGCTGTACAGCAAGAGACAGCTAATGTAACAAACAGTACTGAAGATCTTCTAAGCTTTCTACATCCTAAATGGAAGCCACTTGTTAGGGAATTTTTTCCACCCACTGGGATGGTTACCAAATTAATATCACTAGTCCAGAAATCCCAGACAAGCTTTCATACATTGTGTTTTTTTTCCATTTGCCCTATCTGCCCACTTCCATTTTCTGCCTCTTTATATATGTTAAAGGGGATGGGGGTCTTGAACATATCTTTAACATTGCATTTAGCACTTTGTTGAGTTTTACGATTTCTATCAACCTACTAGACAGTGGGATGCATGAAGTTAGGAAGAGTGCTCATCTTTGCATCCCTTTGACCCACACTGCTGTTAATTAATGAATGGATAATTAGTAGTCATAATACAGTCAGTTACAAACTAACTGTCTGAGGCAACTGTGAATTGCAAAATGTTGTTTAATGGTAATTAGAGTCACCAGGCAAGGAAAAATATGATTAACATCAATTGCATTTTTCATTTTGACTGGTGTTGATTGAGCTTCAGTTTATTATTCCAGAATCCTTCATCAGTGTTTATGAGACATCCTCATGGGGAAAAGGATCTTCAGTGAAATAAGTAAATCTTATATATGCCATTTAATAAAGAAAAGATGAGAGGATTAAGATTCATGTCTGAAATGCCAGATGAGTATCTGTATCTGATTTACTGATTAATTTAGACCAGAACTAATTTTTGTCATCATGGTATTTGCTAGGATTGTAGACACATGAGGTCTGGGGATGTCCCATAACAAGTGCACTAATGCTTCCCAAGTTCATGAACCATGTCCCTTCAACCTTGACTCCACTCTGAATAGAACATGATCACAATGTATGTTTGTTTTCTAATCCTTTGTTATCAATTGTTCAACTACTTTCAAAGGCATAAAAAAGAGAGGGAATGACACTCCTTTATCCCCCGCTGGTTGTACTGCTCCTAAAATCATAATCCCTGTGACAATAATCGATTGAAGAGGGCATGGCTTTGATGAAGCTCTTTCACCTCCGTCTTTTTACATACCGTTTATACTCTGCACAGCCACACAATTATTCAACCTCCTTTTCTTTTTATGGCATCTTTTCACACTTCCAAAGCTCCTCAGACTTATAATTCAGCTTCACTGGCAGAAAGACAAAAAAAACCTCCCAACTGCAATTTAAAATCATGCCACTGTTAGCCTTAATCTCCTTCTAAAGCCCTAAAATATAAATTAGGCCTGTATCCATTGTGTCCCAAAGAGGTTTCTTTTCTGAAATCAGCTCTCACTGCCATGGGGCCTCCCCAACAGTTCACAGTGGCCATCTGGTTGGTGTGCTTTCCCAGATGGGCTCAGTCAGCACAGACTCCAGGGTCCAGGAAAAATGAGAGGAAAGAGACATTTAGTAACTGACTAAATATAAAATTTACAACATGCAGACAATCTGCATTTCCTTTTCTCTCAGCTTTACCATCACCTGCAAAAAATATCTGTGCCTAATAGGAGCCGCCATCTTGGTTAACTAACTTCACCACAGTTTATGATTCCCTAATAAAGAATATTTCAAGAGGCAAAGAGAATTGTATTAAATGTTTCTCCTTCCTTCATTTAAAAAAATATCTTTATAAAAATGTACATACATGATTGAATTATTATGAAATAGTAAGCTTGCATGCCTCTGTCCTTCAACAGAAGAGGGGAAGATTGAAGAAGATATGCTGCTGTGAATTCTATTAAATATGAATAGAAAAGTTACATAGGACTTCAAACATGCCAGGCAAACATCCTGAGAGATTTACATATATGAACTCACTTAATCTTGACAAAAATCATGTGAAAAAATATATGAAAGTTTTTATTATTAAAAAATGAGACATAAAGAAAGTAATATATGCAAAGTGACACAGACACAGGCAGAACCAGGATTTGAACTGATGGTCTAAACGCAAAGCCCATGGCCCACTCTAGAACCTCACACTACTGCCTCCACCTTTTTTCCCATGGCTTTGATCAGACTACCAAGGTTGGTCCACATTCCAAGACTTGATCTCTATAAAGTCATTTTCCCTGTAAGTAACCATCACCACAACTGCCAAGCAGTGCGAGTACACCTGCTGGGCTAGCGGGGCCGGCCTGAAGTTTGGCCGTGTTAGAGGTCCCCAGAACCTTGACTGTTAATAGTAACCTCTCTCAGGCTGAGGGAGCGTGGTTTAAACAGGTCAGCCCATGCAGCCCCAGGTTAAGCAAATAATTGTTCACTGCCCCAGAGCAACATAATCCAGCCCCCACTGCATTTGGGTTTCTGGCTTCACCAAAAGCCTTCTCAAACTTTTAATGTCACAGACCATACACACTATGTGTCTTTATGTCCGAGAGTATGTGTGTTTCAAACCATTTCAGAGTCAGTAGTTTGGTGCCCATGCCATTTAGTGTATCATTTGGTGAGTTTATAAAGTATGTGAATAATTATGTTCCCATCAAAATAGAAAAACACACGGAAATGTCTTACATCAAATCCTTCGTCCCCATTAAGCAGGATGAGGAAAATGGTACACAACATGTGCAGGGCTATGGATTTGATGCCTTGAAATTTTGCCAAGAATATAACAAAGAAGCCCTTTTTTCATCCCTATTTGGTAAAGGTGCAAAAAGGTGGGATTTCCAAGGAGGCTACAACCCCTGAGAGAAAAAGTCAAAATATGTGATTGGATAGCACTTGCAGGTGTGGCAGGCAGCAGGGAGAAGCATGCCTTAAAGGAAGCTTTGCAATCCCCATGGCCAAGGCGATTAAACTAGAAGACTGTATAGGGAAGAGAATCTGGGCATGGCTGGGGCCACCTCTAAGTTGATAGGTTTAAGTCCAATTTTCCTGGATTCCAGAGAAGAAGGGAAGCCACCAGAAACATCTGGGTTAGAATGGGACCCAACTCTTTCCTCCCGTGATGCAAAATCTCTCCAGGAAAATCTCAAGTTTTGTTAGCCTTCCTGAAATTTCCATGGTTCTCTTACAAACAAGCATTATAAACAAAGGGTGAAAATGTGCACAGTACCATTGGGCTCCCTAAGCATTACCAAGAGAAGATTTTATAAGATATGAAATTTTTGATCTTTTGAGGAATACCTATAAATCTCTTCATGTAAATCAGTCTCTGATATAGAGCCAGGATCAAACCACACTAATTATCTCCAAGAAATTTGCATTTTAAAATTTGTACTATTATTTATCCTACACATCAATATTAGTATAGTATTAATTTTCAACTAAACTACTACATGAAGCCTAAACAAGTAACAATAAAGTGTTTTCCTTTGGAATTAGGAAATAAATTTATTGTTAACAAAAAAAATTTTTTTAAGGCTGTACTGCCTATGGAACATCCTTTTTTTATGTTGGCAACGTACCTCATCTGCACTTCAGCAACAGTCTCCTAAAGGACTTCTCCCTCTCTCCATTCACGCTGAGCCAACAAATATGAATTATGATACATCACTGTTCCAAAGCCATTAGTAGCCCCACATTCACTAAAATGTTAAATAGAAGCAAAAATTTTTTACTATGGATCACATGATAATAAAAAGGTAACAACTGAAATTTTGCCAAGCCAGAGTTTCTATGCTGGCTGTTTTAACTTACATAAGAAATGTTCTTTTTCCTTTTCCATTAAAATAAACAATAAATAATAGTAACTTGGCAGTGAATTGACATTAATGATAATTTTCCCAAAGAGAGTAAATGCACAGGTAATAAGCACTGAAACTCACTGTTCTAAAACTTGGCCAGGACTATTCTACAAGGTTTTCTTGGCAATGTAAAGGGATCTCAAATTGGAAAGTGATAAGAATTCTTAATTTTGAAATATTGACCAGATATTAATGTTACATTATTTGCAGTGAATATATTCAGGATTTTCATCTAACACTTTTTTTTCAGTTTAAAATGTTTTATATACAGTCTCTATAATTTTGTATATAGAATAAAAATGATAAAACATAGAACCAAAAGTAGGGGTGGCTGGGAAGAAGGCAGAGAAAGATAAATTGAGTAGAATAAGAAACAGAAAATCATGACGTTGGATGAAAAAAAAAAGGAAATATGGCAATTCTGAAGGTAATGGCTATTAAAAAATCTCAGTACCAGTATCTTTTTACCTGAAACTTTGAGAAAATTGTAGGTTGATATACTATTGTAAAAATTAATACTGAGAGACTCTGTGTACATTTTACCCAGTGTTCTCAAGTGGTAATGTTTTGAAGCTATAATATAATATCACACTCACATTATTGATATTGACATACCCCACCTACCTGACTCAGATTTTTCCAATTTTATTTTTACTCATTTATGTGTGTGTATTTAGTTCTATGTACTATTTCAGATGTGTAGATTCATGTATCTACCACCACCATCAATAAACTGGACTGACAGAAAGTCATCATGAAATTGTGCTTTTCAGCTCATTTGAAAGCACCAGTGCACCTGACCTTCAGGAGCAATGACTAAAGACAACAAGGTTAAGAAAATTTATCCAGATAAGACAGAGAATGATTTAAAAATAATTTTAAGTAAAAGAGCCTCATGGTTTTAAGATATGTCCACAAAATTATTGATATACATCATTTCAAGAGATAAAGCTTAATTTCCCTCCCCTTGACTATGAGCTACACTTGGTGACTTGCTTTTATTAAAGGTAGAAGATGCTGTGTGACTTTGAAGATTAGATAATTAAAGACTGTACATTTCTTTTCACCCTCTTCTTAAGCAGTTACTCTGGTGAAAGTTAGAATCCATGTAATGAGGACACTCAAGCAACTTTACATTGAGGCCCATGTGGCCAGCAACTGACGCCTCTTACCAGAAAAACATCAAGGAATCAAGGAATTGAGACCTTCTGCTGATAGTCACATAACTGAGTCCTGCAGCCTTGGTCAAAGTTTCAGATTGCAGCTCTAGCCAATACCTTGCTTGAATCTGACCCAGAACCATCCAGCTAAACCATCTTCAAAGTTTTGACCCATAGACACTCCAAGAGAATAAGTGTTTACTGTTTTTCAGTCCCTAAATTTCAGGATGATTCACTACGCAACATTAGGTAACTATTAGAAATAGTTTCCCTTACAGGCTTTGACAAGGTGTGACGTCCTTCAATGTCTGGAATTAGGTGTGACCTGACATGTGCTAAATTACGGAAACATTCTGGGGAAACACAGAACTCCTCCCTTCTAACAAACCCAACTCCCCCTACCCATTTCACCTCACCACTATGCTTACTCAAACCCACTCTATTCCTTGATGACTTCCTCACTGAAATTAGCAGATTAGAATTATAGATCTAGTATGTTTTCATTTAGACAGGCCAGTCACCTTTTCATATTCGATTTTATGGTTTTCAGTGAGGAGATTCTACAGCAGTGATGTCTGTTATTCAGAAATCAGATCATTATATGTTATTCATAAACAAGGTACTTTTTTACTCCCATACTCTGAATATTCTTGACCTGACCTTAACATGAAATTTATATGTACCTGTAGTATTCTTACACCAACTATCTTAATATCATATTAAAAATACATTGAGAATGAAAAGTACAGCATACAGAATATAATCAACAGTATTGTAGTATCTTTGTATGGTGATGGTAACTACACTGCTCAAGGTGAGCATTTCATAATACATATACTTGTTGAATCACTATGTTGTGCACATGAAACCAGTATAACATCATGTATCGACTATACTTCAATTTAAAAAATAAAGTTAAGCCAAAAAAGTGCATAGAAAATTATCTATATTTTAAAATTCTATGTTTGTATACAGCAGCATCTTCACCTTTTCATCCAAATATTGCAGCCAAAGTTAATGCAGAATTATCTGGAGCAAGCAAACCTGCTGAGTTTACTGTTAAGCAAGAACTGGGAAGCAAATAATGGCTTCCCGAAGTCAGCAGTCTTGGAAGTGACATAGTTCTGACAATGGTCAAATTGTCTTCTCAGGAACTCCACTGTGTGTACAAGAAACTCCCAAACAGGAGTAACATTAACAACCCACTCAAATTCAGTTTCTATCTTTTTCTCCATCTAGTCACTCAAATTTGTTTTTTGTTTTTTTTTTTACAAAGTGGCAATACTGCTGTACTGTCTTAGGCAGATGCTTCTCCTTGAAAGGAAAATAAACTCCATATTTCCATTCTAAACCAGATACATACATATTTCTCCCACTAATTTTTTAGCTTGACTAACTACTATGTATTTCATAATGATTTTTTACTAGGATAAATTATTTTAACTCCAAACGTGGAGGATACTTTTCTTTAAAAAAAATTGAAAACTACATTTCACTAAAATGGCATAGGAAGGGATAGTTGATCCAAATATCCAAGTTATTGGTAGAACATTTTAAAAGTTACACATGATGGCTGTAATTTAATTATCTTTCCAAATTTTATAATATTCTAAGTGGTGATCCAAACAAAACAATGAAATGTACATGCAAATCACGTTACATGTCTTCAAGCATGATACATCAACACATAGACTACATTGTAAGAATTAATGCGGAGCATTTCATCAGGAAAAATTGCCTGAAAGTTGATTTGAGTATCATTTCAATATTAAGTTGGAGAAAGGTACAACCAGAATCTCATGTATATAAACACTGTGACAGTTATTAATTGCTAAAATGAAGTATTGTGGCATTTTAAAATTAAGATGAACAATTTTGCCATCACACCAATCACTCTTGACACTTAAGGCTGAAATGCTTCCCTTATGTTACCAAATTATGACAATACCAGCTCCTGTCTTGAACTGAAAGGGACATTTCAAAGGGTTGACAACTGATACTCTGGAATCTGAAAGAAAATATCGAGTAGGTGTTACTTATTCACATGTGAGGCTTCCAGGAAGAGCAGGCTCAATATTGCTGGAAATTCACTTAATGCATTCTGTCCTTCTCCCCAGTGTCCACATAGGAATGATTTAGAGATTCTGGCTGCCATGTCTTGATTTAGAACTGAGATCTTAATTACAATAAAAATCTCTGCATTAGAGGACCTTTCCTGTTATCTTCATGAAGACCTCTGCGATAACAGGCACTCAATTCTTCACAATTCTCACAGAACCACCTTATGCTTCTTCTGGGCAACCATTCTCTTTTTGGAATTTGCGTTTATACCAATTGGAGATAAAGACCTAGTGCTTTGGGGAGCGGGTGCTAAGAGACCCAACAAAAAGTAGAGCCTTCAAGGGCTGTAGAGCAGTGTAGTTGAAGCAATCAATTTTACTGTAGGACACTTTTTCTCCTGCTACTAACAGCTGCTCTGAGGATAGTGGGGAAGCTACCCTGCTGAGCAGATTTGAGTTAGAAGATGGAAAATCTACCTCATTTCCAGGCTGAAGGGTCCCACATTAAAAGACCATAAAGCTAAAATCATTTAAATAGTAGCTCCAGGGGCACATTAACTCTGCCTTCTTACAAAATGTCTGCTAATATAGATCTCAAAGACAAGTTTCTCATCACTTAACATTCAACACAACAGTAAGTTTTCAAATTTGGTTTCCTTAGACATTTGTGTTTACACACATACACACACATACACAGTTTGATCAAATGAAGAAAAAAAGCATACTGTCACTATTTATAAATGTAAAAGCCACTGTCACCAAAAAGCTGACACTGGCCATTTAAAATATTTGCCAAGCACTTAAAAGTACTGAAATGGACATTTTACCATTTACGTTGGAAAAAAAAAATTTATGGCCACACAGTGCTACAAACTTTGTGAGGCTCTGAAATTTCTGGATTGTGGATTTGGAATATTTCTGTCCTGGAGGAATGCCTTAGCAGAACAAACTTAAAATATAAATTGGCCTTTGAGAAGTTTCTGAGCTAGATGGCTGGATGCATGCCAGCCTGTGAGCATGCTAGTCTTCATGCAGAGATGTGAACGGCAGGACTACCTCTTCCTGCTGTTGTCAGTGAGATGGTCCCATGAGAGATGCAGCTTATGGGTGCTGTACTGTAACTGTAAACTACTTGGGAAAAGAGGAGAGGGTGGGATTTAGAAATGTCTGGCAGCTCAAGGATCTGGTTTGAATGCCAAGTAGCAGCTGAGACAACTGTGTAATAGCTTTACATTCCCAAAGGAGAAAGGATTAAAAAAAAAAAAAAGACAGCTAGGTTCTTGTTGACTTTTTTGAGAAAGGATAATGACAATGTTTCTCGACAAGATCATTATTTTTGAGTTCAAGAAATTATATCTAAGTATTTTTCATACCCTGGGAAAAGCAGAAGACTGAATTTACAATACATGTGCATGTCTAAATGGAACTATATAAACCTATCTATGTAATGTGTGAGCTATTAATGTTGTATAAAAGATAGCATGATGAGTAAAATAACTGGATTACTGTATTTAGTTACTATGATACTTTGTGCAGTGTAGGCATTGGTGTAGGCAAATTTTATATAGGATTGTGAAGCATTCCCCCACTATAAAAATGCCAGCATTATTTTATTTTAAAGTCTTTTTTTATCATCAGATACTTAAGTAGAAAACTGGAAGATCAATAATATAGCTCGTCAGCTGCTTGAAATATAGGGTTAAATTATAATTATAAGCAATAAGATGCTGTAACATAAAATTTATTCACACTTCAAAATTCAGAAGAGTTAAAGTAAGGAATGTTTTTAATCAAATGTATGTGATACCTGGAGATGGAATTTTTCTAAATGCTTTTTATTTTAAGCTATTTTGTTGTTTTATTGTGACATAACCAATTTGTCTAAGTAGGATTTGAATTTGCCTAGGTGGGAACTTAGTAATGTCATGTGAATAAAATCAAGAAATTTTTTTTAATGCATACTCTACTTTCCAGTTTTAAAATTGCAATCAGAACTTCCTTTGAGTTGAAGAAGATCAATCATCTTTTGGCTAAAGTGAGAGCATCCTATTTAGGAAAACTTTTCTTGGAAAAAAATCTGATACGATGTTTTTATAACCAAGGAGTTAAAAGAACTTGGTCCTGGCGGTTTGTGCCCTGAGATGGGTCAGCATTCATTCTTCCACTCTGGCCATCTGCTCTTGTCCTTACTTCCTTTTATATCTGCCTGTGTCTGATTTCTGTGGCTCATCAGCATGGCAGCAGCTGTTGAACTGTCTTCCTGAAGATGCTTAAGCCTCAAGCCTGAAACTTCACAGAAAAGGAAATACTAATTTGTAAGCATCATCACCCTTCAATCTCTTTGCGACTAAATCATGGGGAAAACCCAGAGTGATTTGTAAACACACCAGCACATGGACATGTTCCCTATTTCACACCTCTGTTCCATCTTAAGGGAGACCAGGGTCCAGATGCTTATGTAATTCCCACCTTAATCCCATACATTTTGAAAATTACAAAGGGCAACGGTGGAAAGGAAAAATACTTGGGTAGGATGATGCTTACCATATGAACCAGATTTCAATATTTTTCATCAAGCATTAAAATATTCCAGAAATTTCAACGTTTTTGCCTCAAAAATGCCTATTCCATACTGACTCACATACCTGGAAGGCCATGTGTTTTCCATTCCATGTCTTCATTAGTTTGGAAAATACAGTCCAGAAGAATTTGTTAGAAAGTCTATAACTTTGGGACATACTGTGAAAAGTCTCTTCTCATCAAATTTGCACAATCATTTAGAGTCATATGGCACAAATGTATTATTTTGCACACAGTAGGTGTTTAGTAATGCAATTTTTTTATTTAGCTTAATGATAAATGCCATATGGATGATACCTGATCATTGTTATTCTACATCCCTCCAGAATATAGACTCACTGAAGTTTAAAAACCCATGTTTTTCACAAGGGAAAATTGAGAAAACCTCCAGCAAATGGGACATTTTACCATAATGAAGTTCATCTTAAATGATCTGATATACAATGACAAAGAAATATAGAGTAAAAGACCACACATGTGACATAATTTCAAGGTTCCCAAAATTCATGTAATTCCCCAAAGTATGTCCACATCAGCTTTACCCTGCACCAGAAATATCTGACGTTATTCTTGTTTCTATTATTACATATATGCATTTCAGAGGGTCCTTGCTTGAAAGAAATACATTATCCAGAATGTGTAGCAGTTTATCATTTTGGCCTTCATGATCTCATTTGGTAAAATTTGGTGTTTTTAGCTTTCCATGGAACTTTATACTAAACACAGTGCACATTCTGAAATGGCATACATCATGGAGGGAGTAGAGGAAGATCCCTGAGCGACTAGGAGGATGAGCTCCTGAGGACAGTGGATTTCTATCAACCGATACTTAGGAAAAAGAAAAACTACAAAAGCAAGCTTTTTGCTACATCATTGTTTTGGGCTACATTGTGTCCCCTCTAAATCCAAATGTTGAAGTCCTAACCCTCGGTACCTCAGAATGTGAGTGTATTTGGAGAAGGAGCCTTTAAAGATGCAATTAAGATAAAATGAGATCATTTGTGTTGGCCTCACTCCAATTGACGGATGTTCTTATAAAAAGAGGAGGTTAGGACACAGAGGTAAGACCATGTGAAGACGCTACAGAAAAACAGCCTTCTACAAGTAAAAGGAAAGAGGCTTCAGAAGAAACAACCCTGCTGACACCTTGAGTTCAGATTTCTGGCCTCTAGAACTGTAAGAAAGTAATGTCTATTGTTCAAGCCATCCAGTCTTTGTTTTGGCAGCCCTAGCAAACTAATACAGTCTTTTTTTCTTTTCAGTGTGTTGGCCAGGGTGGAAAGTCACCATTAGGCCTAATGGCATATTACATAAGTAAAGATTTCAAGCATAATTTAATGCATTTCAACAAGGCCAAAGTAGTAACATTCAAAAGGCATCATGGACTTGAAATAAAAAAATTAAGGAAATGACAAAATAGAAAGAAAGGCTCCAAAAAAGCAAGTCAGAAAAATTATGAATGGGATGGCTACAGCCAGGAAAAATGAGACAAGAGGAAAAAACACATTAAGAAACAAACAGTAGGCAGACGTCCGGGAAGATGGCGGTGTGAGCAGGGCGGCAGAAATCTCCTCCCAACACTATGTTTACCTACGAAAACACAGCAAATACATCTATTCCTAAACGAGAGACAAGAATACACAGAAAGCGCACAGCGTGCAACTACACCCAAGAGGACTCGGCACCCCAAGAGGCGGGTAAGATACGGAGCCGCGACCCGGCGGGACCCGAGCACTCCCCCACCCCAGCGCACTGGCGGGAGGAGAGGATTCAGAGCCGGTAGGGAGTGGAATTACACCCCGCGAAGGAGCCAGCCCCGGTGATCTGCGCGGGGAGCGCTGACCCACATTGCACAGTGCAGCGTAGACTGGAGAGACAGGGGCAGGATCTGAGCGGCGAACACGCCAGGGTGCTTGCAGCCAGCTCCCGGGAAGGGAAAAAAAAAAAGCGCGTGCTTTCTTCAGCGGTCTTAAACAGACAGGAGCCCAGCGGAGGAGCCGGATCGCCCCAGCACACTCAGCCCAGCAGGCTGGGAGCCCTGGGGAGCTTCAGAAGCCTTAGCTGGTGACTGAGGAAGCGTAGCCATACTTACACATCTCACTGACATCAACAGCCTCCTAAGAGCCCAGCTGACATACGTGGCAACTATCAGTTAACAATTCTATAGCCATGAAAAGACAGAGGAATATGGTTCAGACCAAAATCAACCAGACAACCCCAGAGAGGGAGTCTGAAGGGATGGAAATGCACAGTCTTCCTGAAAAAGAATTCAGAATAAAAGTCATAACCATGCTGATGAACCTACAGAGAAATGTGCAAGAGCTGAGGGAGGAAGTGAGGGAACTGAGGAAAGACAATGCAGAAATCAGACAAGCGATCGACGGGCTTAAGAGCAGAATGGATGAGATGCAAGAGACTGTTAATGGAATAGAAAACAGAGAACAGGAGTACAGAGCAGCTGAGGCAGAGAGAGATAAAAGGATTTCTAGGAATGAAAGAATATTAAGAGAACTGTGTGACCAATCCAAACGGAACAATATTCGCATTATAGGAGTACCAGAGGAAGAAGAGAGAGAAAAAGGGATAGAAAATGTCCTTGAAGAAATAATTGCTGAAAACTTTCCCTCGCTGGGGAAGGAAATAGTCTCGCAGTCCACTGAAGCTCATAGATCTCCCAACACAAGGGACCCAAGGAAGAAAACACCAAGACACATAATAATTAAGATGGCAAAGATCAAAGATAAAGACAGGGTATTAAAGGCAGCTAGAGGGAGAAAAAAGGTCACCTACAAAGGAAAACCCATCAGACTATCATCAGACTTCTCAACAGAAACCTTACAGGCCAGAAGAGAATGGCATGATATATTTAACGTTATGAAACAGAAGGGACTCGAACCAAGAATATTGTATCCAGCACGATTATCATTTAAATATGATGGAGGGATTAAACAATTTCCAGATAAACGAAAGTTCAGAGAGTTTGCCTCTCATAAACCACCACTACAGGATATCTTAAATGGACTGCTATAGATGGAAGCACACCTAAGGCTAAAAAGGTGTCACCAGAGAAAATAAAATCATAGCAAAGAAAGCAGACCATCCAAATACTGACTAAAGGCAAAGAATAAAACACCTACTATAGAAAGAATGGAGGAGGAGAAATAAGAAGGGAGAGAAATAAAGAAACATCAGACTGTGTTTACAGTAACTTAACAAGAAAGTTAAGTTAGATTGTTAGATAGTAAAGAAGCAACCCTTGAACCCTTGGTAACCACGAATCTAAAGCCAGCAATGGCAATAAGTACATATCTACCAATAATCACCCTAAATGTAAATGGACTGAATGCACCAATCAAAACACACAGAGTAACAGAATGGATAAAAAAGCAAGACCCATCTATATGCTGCCTACAAGAAACCCACCTCAAATCCAAAGATATACACAGACTAAAAGTGAAGGGATGGAAAAAGATATTTCATGCAAACAACAAAGAGAAAAAAGCAGGTGTTGAAGTACTTGTATCAGACAAAATAGACTTCAAAACGAAGAAAGTAGCAAGAGATAAAGAAGGACATTACATAATGATAAAGGGGTCGGTCCAACAAGAAGATACAACCATTATAAATATATATGCACCCAACACAGGAGCTCCAGCATATGTGAGACAAATACTAACAGAATTAAAGGAGGAAAT
>JAVSCE010005226.1:0-10378 GCA_032199065.1 Smutsia gigantea
AAAGGATCCCTCAGGTCATTAGGTCCTAGTCAACATGACCAGTGAGAAATGGGCACTTAAAAACAAAAGTCTGTACTCGCTTGACGTTGATTTTCATTGGTCCTCTCCTCCCAATAATTCCTGTATCTCTTTTTCAACCTATTCGCCCAAGATTCAGATTGTCCAGATTCCCTAGAAAGCAGGTCTGTCCTATGCCAGGAATCTGCTGTGTGTGGCACTGAGCAGGCTAGGAACCAACCATGAAAATGAAAAAAGAATGTGGACAAATCATAGCAGCATCCCTAACAACTTTATCACATTTTGTTCTAAAAACAGTATTACTGTCAGTTACAGCAACATGGGCATTAAAGAATTCGAGTGCTTACATATGGCATCAAATAAAAAACTACTTAACTATTCTGACAAGTAATTTTAATGCCTGCAGAGCAAGCTGCAGACTTCTTCCAAAAGGTGAAATGCTTCAAAATTTCATAACAGAAAAAAATTGTCTGTATACCAGGCCTACTGAATAACCTAAGTCATTCTTCAATAAGGTGCACAATGAAATCTTGGACATGCCCTGAATTATTTGATCTCTGTGCTAGAGTACCCTCTTTGAGGTATCTGTGGGTTGCTGCAGATATAATCAGTTAAGATGAGGTCATACTGGAGTACGGTAGGCCCTTAATCCAATGTTACTGATGTCCTTATAAGAAGAGAAGAGTCACAGAAACACAGATACTCAAGGGGAAAATGCCACGTGACAATGGAGACAGGGAATGTAGTATTACAGCTGCGAGCCAAGGAATGCCAAGGATTGCCAGCAAACCACCAGAAGCTAGTAAGAAACAAGAGGAAGCATGATCCTGCTGAGACTTGATTTTGGACATCTAGCTTCCAAACTGTGAGACAACTAATTTCGGTTGTTTTCAGCCACCTGGTTGGTAGTACTTTGTTACAGCAGCCCTAGGAAACTAACACAGTGACCGCTCCCATTCATGCCTGAAACAACTCAGACTTTTGCGATATTCTCTAGGACAAAACCAGAAACAAGCATCTTAATATGGAGCTGTATATGATTTCAAAGTAATAAACTCTAAACGTAAATACCAAATAATGTGTCAGTCTTTGTCCCACCATCTGCATGACATGAACTTTCAATTGTTTTTCTAACCACAGACAGGTGAGCTGTACACCTGCCTATGGATAGATGGGCAAATAAGGTTTTCCTTCATTAAAACTAGCCAGTTGTATTGGAACAAGGGGGTGATCTCTGGGCACAGAACACACCTGGAACATTTGCATCTTCACTTCCATGGATGTCTTCCCAACCCAGCTAACATGGCCACTGAACTTGATGTCCTGTTCTGGGCTTAAGCTCTTCTTACACATATCTGTAAAACAGAAAAGCAATCTGAGCGCAAACCATATCCAAAATTTTCTGTACTATAAATGGACAATTTCATTTGAAATTTGCAAATTCCACCTTTCTTTTTTGTCTTCAAAACTAAAAATGCCTTTTTTGACATTCAAAAGAAATTTGCATGTCTTTTTGAAAAGTGTAGACAATGCAAAAGATATAAATATAAAACTGGAATCATGCAAACCCTTTCACCTTAAGATAATTATAATAAATACCTTGGTATATAGCATTCTAGACATTTTCATATGTAAATGTGCATAAAAATCCCCCCTTAGAAGGAATATATTTCCTCTAATCTCAATAATATCTTGTAATTACTAAGAATTCTAAGTATACATAGAAAATTATATCACTTACCAATCTTGTCCACCAGGGCTGTAACTATCGATAAAGGAGACATCTTAGCTGAATGAACTTTGGTGTGCATGTAGCAAATAAGAACTGTAGGAAAAAAGAAGAGAACCAGATAAAGGAAAAGCAAAATTCTCTCTCAACATTTACAATTTACATTCCAAAATACATAAAATGTCTTATGTTTTGATGACCCATTCCCCCATATTCCACTAGTAGTCTAATCCTAGGACGCAAAATTTATACACTGAAGAGATTTGGGGATCCTCTAATCTGACTGCACACTCAATTTTATATTTGGTGAGGAAACTGAAGACCAAAGCCCAGGCCAAGTGGCTTGTCACCACCCCACAGAGACACAGTGCCTAAGTGAGAAAAAGACCCCAGCACAGAAGTCCAACAGCATCAAATGTCTTTCAGAGAAGAGAAGCAAATCCCTTGGGACTCAGCTGCACGTTTTCGTCCTGACTCTTCCCTAATCATGAAGCAATTACTTTGCTCAGTTATCCCTCCTTCCCTGTAATACCCTCAGCTCCTGCACCAACCTGTGGTTATCTGTATACTTTCCATATTTTAACAAGTATTTATACATGCCAAGCATGGTTCTGTGCACCTTACAAAAATCAACTCATTCATAAGATTGTACTATGCTTCCGTGCTGAGTGGCCTCCCTGCTTCCCCCACAATTTATTTCAACTTTATCATCAATCCACAGGACAGGGTCTCTGCTCAATCATATTTGCTGAGTGACAATAAATCCTTCCATCCATGCACCTGCTAAACGATGTACTGGGGGAATGAGAGGCTAAAGGCAAGAAACTCCACTTAAAAGCTTCTGTGGGCACCCAGAAATCAAATGTGCTTGACCTACGGAAATATTGGTGGAAATAAAAAGATCCAAGAGCTAAGAAGGTAGACTTGACAAGATTTGAATGAATCCAGGTTTCTAGCTTGTATGAGTGAAGATGGTGCACATTCACTGAAAAAAAAGAAGACAGCAAAAGCAGAATGGGTTTTTTCCACATGTTGAATTCTAGGCATCTACGGCACATCCAAAGTTGTCCAATAGACAGGAAGACAAACTGGTCTGAACTCAGAAAAGCAGGCCAGGAATATAGTCACCTCCTAAGTATTCTGCATACTGCTAGCAACTGAAACACTGGGAGTAAATGAGATTATTGATAGAGAATGTGCAGATAACCAAAAAAAGGGCAGAAGACAAAATCCTGGGGATAACAGACATTTAAGGAATCAATAAAGAAAGAGCAACCTACACAGGAGACTGGGAAGAAGCAGCCAGAGAGGCAGGAAGAAATGTCACCGAAGCCCAAGGATGAATTCAGCAATATTAGGAGCCACAAAGGGGTAGGGGAATGTATGCAGGAGACTGTCCTTCTTTGTAGGAAATAAACATGAACATCTACAGGGGTGACATGCTTCATGTCAGCAACACACTCTCACGTGATTCGGGGAAGAACAATTCTTTGTACTATATTTGCAACTCATCTGTAAATCTAAGACTTTTAAAAGGTTATTAGGAAGAAGGATTAATCAGATTATAACTGTTAAATGGGAATCTACATTTTTAGGGAAAAAAATTTATGACAGTTCAGTGGCAGTAGATGTCCTTCTTTTTCCAGTCTCTTAGAATATCTTCATCTGTGCAAGTTAAAGAATGAATAAAAAGGCCGTTTCCAGCCACAGGATTCAATGTATAGCTGTATCTAGGTAGAAATACTAAAATAATACCAGTACCTCCTAAGCTGTCAAGGTCCTCAAGAATCCTGCCAAATCTGTAAAATAAGAAAAACTGTGATGAAAATCATGACTGTTACCCTTTAAAAATAAGTAACACACTTTGGGGAGATGAAAATGTTCAGAAATTGATTGTGGTGACTCAGAATATACTGAAGACCACAGAACTACACACTTTCAATAAATAGGTGACTGGAGTGGTATGTGAATTATATCTCAAAGTTGTAATAAAGAAAGGAAATAACACAAATATAAACAGTGCTGTGTTACCTTACGGTGTTTTGAACAGTCAAGTATTTCTCTCGTAATTCAGGCTGACCGCCCAAAGGCAAAAGAACTTCGATATAACTGTCTTTCATTCTCCTGGGTGGCAGGCCTTTCTGTGACTTAGCCAAAAAACTATGAAGTAACTTTCTTTCTTCCATCGCTTTCACATGGTCTCTGAGAAGAAAGGATGCAAGCTTCATGAAACACAGGGGCAGTGCTATCCCACAATGACATACAGGCCAGTGAGACACCATCAAAGAAGGAAAGAGAAGGTCAGGACCTACATCATCTCCTCTTCCTTCCCTCCCTTCCCACCTCCTACTTGGGGAAATTAAAAACCTGTTAAAATTTCTTAGGCTTGTAGAGAAAAACATACTCATAATTGATAAAGACCCAAATGGACCATATTCATACTCAATCAAAAAGGATAGTCAAATATAGAGTATTTCAAATCAAATTTTAAATTTTTAAATAGTGATAGACACACTAGTGTGTGTGTATATATATATATATATATATATATATACATATGAGCCAAAGAACAACATGGCCACTGAACTCCACATTCCCATTTCTCACACTGACAATTCTTGTATTTTCTGTGCCCTAGCTCTCTCTCTCTCTGCCTTCAATTTCAGGAAAGAGAGACAGAGAAGGAAAGATGGAGTACATCCAGAAGAGGTATGGAAGGCAGAGCAAAAGGTAAAGTGGTAGAGACATGAAAAGGGAGACAAGGAAGAAAAAGAACAGACGATTAAGGTAGAAGAGAAGAGAGAGAGACAAGGAGATAGAACTAAAATGTTGACAGTATCATTAATTAAGATGTCTTTCTATGCTTCACTAATGAAGTATTGCCAGAAAGGTTTAGCCTACAAAAAATATAGGGGATAGAGGAACAAGTTAAATGGTACCAGGTAAATCCAGAATGTGGAACATTCTACAGGACAAATGGATTGGCCTCTTTTTTTAGTCAAGCTCATGGAGAAAAAAAGAGGGGTGAGATAACTGTCTATTATACTTATTCTTGCAGCTTAGGGGAGACTAAAGAGTCATAACTACTGAATGCAATATGCAATCCTTTATTGGATCTTGATATTTCTTAAAAAGCTATAAAAGACATTTGGGGAACAGTTGAGGAAATCTGAATATGGACAAGTACTATACTATTAGAGAATTACTGTCAACTTCATTATGTAAGAGAATGACTTGTTTGCTAGAGATACATGACTGCTGACATTGTTATACAGACTGGAGATGCATGCTGAAGTGTCATAACTCCATGTCATACAGGAGAATATATTTATTTACAGGAGATGTATGCTGAAGTGTCATATATATATTGGAAAATCTGGAAAAATGTTAATAAGTATCCAGCTGGTGGGGACATAAGTATTCACTTTTTCTACTTTTCAGTAAATTGAAATTTTTTATATAAAGAGTTAAAAAGAAGTAATTAGATAATTTCCATACCAACAATAACTTATTGTGTATCTAGAGATCACTGGTACTTTTTATCTCATTTTAGCCTCAAAATTCTGTGCACCAAGAGGAATATTATCCTATTTTACAGCAGGGAAATACTGAGAGAAAGAAAAAGATTGGATGGGAGACTTGGTGAATTGTGAACTGACAAGAAGCAATAAAGGAGTCAGGCTGCATGAAATAGAAACACCAGTAAACTTGGGTTCAAGACCCAAACCTTGATACTGAATTGTTCAATCTCTCTGAGTTTCAGTTTCATCACATGCAAAAAGGGATGGAAACATATGCCATAAGCATGTCACAAGTTTCACTGAGAATCTGTGAGGTAATACACGTGAAGGCACTTTGAAAAATGTAGAGTACACGTAAATCACATTATCTTATACCAAAATGCTTCAACTCATGAGTATGTTGGAGTGTTGATCTTCTGCCCCAAGTAAAAAACCTCTCAACCCATTTCCGAACACAGGACCCCCCCCCCCACCGCCATCCCTACAATGGGACCATCAATTGAACCTAAATACGACTTAGCACACCACTTTAGCGATGAATGAATGAACACACCAATACGTACCTCCAGTTTGTGGATGCTCCTACTATCTCCCGCAACTTGTCTCGAACTAAAACAAAAATAAAGAGGTCATTCCACAAAACAAAGAAATAACGAGAATTGAATTATGGCAACGAGTTCAAGAACCATGAAAAGCGATTCATGCGCTCAAAAGCTGATTCACGAATTTCCATTTAATGCCACAGCAAACAGCTGGGCGAAGGGATCATGCCCTGGCTTCCTGAAAACTTGAACCAACTATTGTCTCCTTAGTACAGAAAAGAATACCCTTCTGCTGATAACTGGGGTTTATATAAACAAAAAAAGGGTAACTCCAGTGATTCAACAGATGGCCCTGTATCAGTGTCAGTAGGAGTCCCTTTATGATGAAGATAGTATGAACAGAATCCCCACCTATCTTCTTACAGGCAGTAGATCAAATTACTTAATTCAGGCACTAACACTATCCAACTCTAAGTCTTATTCTAATTGATTTCTCATATATTTATACTACCCTAATTGCTAGAAAAGCTTGAGCCAGAAAAATTAAGCAAAGATGTATATTAAGAAAAGGCAAAGAATGCAATTTAATTTTAGCTAATGCTCACTGCCCAAAAGTGCAAGAATGAATTAGTGCAAAGAAAAATACAAGAACTTAAAAAAAAGTTGATACTAATTACCACACACACCATGATTCACATGTATAGGTGAACATGCTATATGGATAAAAGGAAAATAAATTAGATAAGCAGTAGTAATTCAAAACTAAAAAATAAATAAGTCTATAGGATTTCAAGTCATGTATTGAGTTCATGTGTTTTTCTAGCACTTTGAAATATATATTCCAGTTACAGGAAATGAACTGTACCAATTTGTGGTCCTTTAATAACCAACTGACCAAACATGGTTATATTAACATGCACTTTAAGTACCATAAAAAAATGGCTGATCTTACTATCAAGCAATTGTTATATACCATAAATTTGGTGCGAACTCTAATTACAATTAAATCATATAAAACTGCAAAAAATAACCGTAAGTAAATTAGTCTTTTTCTTACTGAGTTGCTTGAATAAAAGAATGAACAGAAATTACACAGACTAATGGTGCTTACTGACATAAACAAATTATTACTGTTTTAGTCAGTATAAGAGGAAAGGCAGGTGCTAAGGGCCAAAAAGTAAAGCAGAATTTTAAATTATATATATACATGTATATTTATGTGGACTCTTTAAAGAAGCCACAATCTTAATTGTAATGAATACTCCTACTAAACTGATACAAACATCCAATAGTCTGCATATCAGATTAGTAATTGAAGTTAACTTCAATCAAGCACAGATTAACAGGATCCCTCTAACGAAACAACAGACTAGGAACATTTAGCTGGTACAACTGAAGGGCCCATCTCTTATTCATTCATTAGGTCTCGTTCTCCATGCCTTCCTTTCCCTTTAGTACCTAAACACACAGGAGGTGGAAATCACTTAACTGAAAGAGCTCAATCCTCATGGATCCCAGGAACTGAAGCTCAATTTCCAAAAGTGATTTCTATCCAAAGCTATCCTGGTCATTTTATAAATGAGACATATATGAAAGAGCTACCTGTAGTATGCCTCACTTGCCCTAAACAATCTATCTATAAGCCTTCCAAATAAAACAGGGTTTTTCACTACATGGGCCTAGAAGGTAAACAGCCATGCTTGCCTTCATAAATGTGGAAGACTCCTTGTTTCTCGGGATTCTGAGATCCTTGAGTCAGTCCTCTGCCAGGAGTGAGCAGTCCCTTGCTCAAGGGACAAAGCCTATAAAACAAGATAAAACACACAAGATAAAACATGACTTCTTCCCTGGCAACCCCAAAGACCCATGCCTCCCCCAAAGAGCACTTGGCTATCCCATGTCTTTAATACATACTGTCTTGGAGGGGGTCTGTACTTTTTTCTCAAGTGTAGTTTATTTGCATAAATCATCTTTCCAACTAGAATGAACATTTTGTGAGAGACCAATTAGGTAACTATCTATAAAATACACAAAAGATATAATAAAAATATCAGAGCAGAATAAAATGGATTTATTCTTGCTCTATTTTATTAGCTTCAGTAGCCCAAAACTGATTGGCTAAACAGCTAAGTAAATTAATTATGAACATTTACTCTGTTCTTTATTATCACACCATATTTCTGCAATAAATAAGCTAAACCCAATTATACATTAATCAACTTTGAAAATAGAATTAATCCTTTCCAGACTCAAAGAGAGTATTAATTGGCTTAAGCAGAAATTTCCTAATCCTCAATGGAATAAAACAAGCTATTTAGCCAAATATGCCTAACTTATTCTCCCAAAATAAGATGCTTAAGTTGGTTTTGGCTCACTATTGCCTAAGTGTGGCCTCCTAACCACACACTATCATATCAGGGGCTGACTAACTGATCTGTTGACAGCACAACTGAAGAAGGCAAAGCACTGAAGAGGTCAAGAACCCAAATACTGTTGCTCATTCTGGGTCAGGTTAATACCAAATTCATACTACCTATTGCAGGGACAAGTGATGACTAACCCCACCTCCCCCAAAAAGTGTATGTTTAATTTTCTTTAGAGCCCAAGTTTAATACAGACTTCTCTTCTGAATTACAGCATATTCGGGAAAAGTTTCTCAGTAAAGATACTTGGTAAATCTACATGTGGTCTTGACACCTGTGCTGCTATAACAAATCCTTGTCCTTTCACAAAGTCAACTCATCTAACCGCAAAGAACACATAAATACGAGAGCACATGTTCACTGGCCAATTTAAGTCCTTAGCCAGCCAGTCATCACACTGGCTGAGACAATCCCTGCTGGTCCACTAAGACCAGAATGCTTGTGGGAATGTTGGGGGCTTCGGTTTTATGTTTATTCTTCGATCACATAGCTAACAAGCCTCTACCTTACGTACTTTGGGTTTATTTTTTCACAATAAATGTTCCATTTCTGTATTTTTGTATGTAGATTTCAGTCTTATTGTTCTTGACTTTGATTTGCATTTTCTCAGAATGTGAACTGAATTTTCTTTTTCTATTTCATGTATTTTCTATAGGTTCAAATCCCTTACTGAAGGAAACAGAGTATGCAGTCCCTCATTCTGCCACCTCAGAAACTAGCATTCTGCAACTGAATATATCAGGTTTTAAGAAGCACACTGGAAAAAAGCTATTTTTCATTGCTACTGCTAGCCGGAAGAGCAAATAAATCATGCCCTTAACACATTAATTAGCAATTATAATGATGAAGATGTTCCTAATATAAGAAATGAAATCTGAGTGGCTAAATACTTTGAATACTCATCACAAACTAAATAACCAAGCCCAAATATTTGAGTAAATACACATACATGCAAGCATTTTTGTTTTGTTACCCTAAGAAGCAGCACTTACTGAAGAGTGATGAAAACCATCCCATTCTGCCTGCCTGAGAGGCACGATAGTAAGAGGTAAAGAAGCTGACCATGCTGCTTGTTAGCTGAGTGACTTTGGGCAAGTTACCTAATATCTCTGAGCTTCATTTTCCTCATCTTTAAATAGTATTTATCCCATAGGATTATCATAAGGATAAGGAAGTTAACACGTTAAGCCCTCAGGAGCATGCCGAGTACATGGATCATGGATTAAGTCCTCAAAAAACATTAGCTATTACACGCTTCTCCCAAGTCCCCCCTACAAGTCAAAAAGTAAGGACCAGAAATTTAGAAAGCATAAGCTAAGCACATGACAGACCACCTCCTAATGGAGATTCAAATAGAGATAGTAAAGGGAGCTGATGAATATAGAGAAAGTTGGGCCAAATTACTTGAAAAACTGGTCCTGCAGCCCTGTTTTTTCCATATTGCCCTAAGAAATGAGGAACCATATCCCTGTAGCACAACAAAGGTGAGAAATGAGCACTTAAAAAAAAACTGTTGACCACTCTAATCATATATTGGCATAATAAATTTCTATTACCCTGTGAACATTCAGCTTATGGTAACTTTCTACTACAATTTGGTATCATATCTACTGATAATCTGATAAAAGCTGTGGACCCTCATGTTGTAGGGGGAGACATTTATACAGACACACAAAATAGTATATTCTATTTCAGAAGATTCACAGACCAACCCAACAGGTCCCTTAAAAAATATTGATTCGGACCAACATCCTAAAAAAAACTGAGGCCCAAAGAAATTAAATGACTTTGCCCCAGTGCCAGTCAACTAGGTAAGAGCCCAGTTCTTCTGATTCCCCGCCCCCATACACACACATGCACACATGCTGGCACATGCAGGCAAGCTGCCCTTCTCACAAACTCAAGCTACTTCCCTTTATATATGGAGCACTGAGGGGCAAGGAGTGGGAGAATGTGTTCATTGTCGCCCAGCATCTCAGTAGTCAGGGTCACTGGCTTATTCCCTGATAAGCCTTCGGGAATTTTGCAGCAAAACCCCAACACCATTAGAAAAAAACTATGAAGAGGCCTTTGGGACGGACACTCAGGCCCTAGGACTCCATGATTGAACATTTCCAGTGAAAGGAAACCAAAGAGCCCAACCTC